>QUSF01000221.1:77443-91860 GCA_003676055.1 Chloebia gouldiae | reverse complement strand
TTTAGTAAAACATTACAAATCCCATCTCCAAACTGCTGGATTTAGTAAAACATTACAAATCCCATCTCCAAAGTGATGGATTCAGGGGGCTGTGCTGGGCACCAGGGGCTGGGCATCATCCTGCCTCGTTAACAAAAGGAAGGTGATTACCACCAGCGTGGACTCATTACTGCTGTTCCCATTCCTCACAGCAAAGCAAAACTGACAGGTCCTAATTAGACCCTGACATCTGTAATAATAAAATATTATTCATCATGAAACAATTTTAAATATCAAAGAATCATGCCCGCTAACAGTTTAAAACCCACCTCATTGTCTGTGACAGCCCGTGGAATTGGATTTTTTTTAATTATTTTTTTATTTTTCATTCTGTGCTTTTGATTTTTTTTACAAAAGGAATTTCCTCCAAATTAACACATTGTACAGGTTTTTAAAAAATCACACTTCTAATCCCCTTATTTATAATTCAGCAGCCATCTGCCCTGACAGGGAATTGGCTGGAATGATACATTAGGGTCTCTCTGCTATTATCTCCCTTGCTTCATTTTTACAAGAAACTAAAGGAATTTTAAACCCCAGTAATAAATTTTGAGGGGAAAACCCTGGCAGAGCAAGGCCTTTTTCCTATTTTTCTGCCATTAATGTCTACCAACATCAGCAAATGAGAGCAGACAGACAAGGCTTAGCCTGGCTGCTGCGTGCTGCTGTTCCAGGGGGTTTTGTGTTATTTATTTAATAGAAATCTTATCAAAACCATCATAAAAACTCCACAGTGGCAGCTGGGAGCAGCAAAGGGGGAAGGAACCTGCTCCCACCTGCTCTTCCCTGTGCAATTTATATCAAACTTCATCTGCAGCCAGCGGCCCTGGATCACAGGATTCTGTCTGCTCGGGATGAAAATGTCAGGGGTAATCTTCTGTCAGGGCTCCCCTGTGCCTCCTGCAGCTCTGCCTGATTTAAAGTCACTTCCAGTCTTTCTCTGGGGGTCCCAGAAATCTGGCAATGAGGACTGACTGGGATATCTGGCTCCTTCCCTGCTCCAGCACGTGGTTGGGAGCACTGGAGGGATGAGCTGGTGGTGCTGGAGGATTTTCCTGATTGTTCTCTTATGTTCTCTTCTGTTTTTCCCTCCTGCACCCCTGGACCAGTGGCAGGCGCAGCTCCACCGTGAGGAAGCAGGTAATTAACATTTCCCCCAGTAATGAGGCAGGGATGTGGTGTGGAAAGAGGAGGAGTGGTGGAAAACGGATTTTTATCTGTCCCTCCCTCTCTTCCGTGGACCTTTTCAGTCTTGTTGGGGAAATCCCTCAAAGCTGGATCCAGAACCTCGCTCGTTTTCCGTGACAAAATTTAAAATTGCTTTTTCTCTGTGTTTTGAGAGACCTGGAATCAAAATCCCAGACACCCTCAAGCTGTTGGGACAGTCCTGGTTTATGGGATCCACGCTGTGGTTTCTTTGTCTCCACTCCTTTTATTTTCCCTGTTAAACCTGTAGCTGCCCTCTTGTGCTTTCCTGTAATAAAGACTTCCAAAGCCAGGCTTTGGGGATAATCTGTTGCTTTTTGGTGCCCAAGTGAGCTAAAATGTGTTTCTTTGAGATAGGGAGGACCCAAAGTATCTCTTGTTGGTACTGTGAGGTTAAAGTTTGGGAATTCCAGTTCACACAGTCTTGAGCTGCTGATTTGGAGTTTTGGGATGAAGAGAGCAAGGTGGGATCTTGGTGTGCACAGTCAAACCTTTCTCATTTTTTGTTCTTTTTTTTTTTTTTTTCACTCTATATTCTGCCTGCTCTTGCTGGAATTCCTCTCTGGGCAGGATTCCTCCCAGGCCATTCCCCTGGTGGTGGAGAGCTGCATCCGATTCATCAGCAGGCACGGTGAGTTTGTGTGACATTCCTAAGAAATAAATCAAATCACCTATATTTTATAGGTTAAACCTATAAAATAAACCTCACAGGGGATGTTCAGAGTGGCTCAGGACCTGGTGCTTGTGCAGAAGCTGTCCCAGAAGGAAAATTACTCTGATTTTTTTGCCTTCATTGCTGTTGTTGTGTGTGCAGTGACTTCTCCAAATAACTGACCTTGTGAATGTTGATTTGCCAACAATATCCCTTTATTCCTTGCAAAATAAGCTTCCCATCCCTCCCCTCCACTCACCTTCCTTTGAGCCCTGCAATGTGGCCTTCAGCAGGAACAATCACCCTCTTCACCAGGAGGAGGAGGAGCACTCCGAGGGTTTGAATGTAGGAGGTCAAGCAGTGAATTAATTGTTCACTTACTGCCACAGAGAGATGATTTATGCCTGTTTGGAAGGTTGACCTCTGCCAGCCTTGAATGCTGTACATTTATTGCAATTTGTTTTCATTTTTAATTGATATCATTTGTTAGTAGCGTGTGAAGCAGCTGTTAATTAACACGTGTGGAGGGAGGTGGAATCCATCTTCATTAACCAAGGTGCAGGGCCAGGTAGCAGGTCCTGTTTGTTTCCCTTGTTCCATATTTTAAAAACCATAATCTGGAGTCCCATTCTCATCAGCACTTGGAATAACCAAGTTACAGCTCTAGAATCAAGTTCTGGAATCTTTCTTTGAGGCCTCATTTCTGGAAAAGTCCTCGAGACCACATTGGAATGGGAACTGATGGGGGATAAATTGTGGCCATCAGGAGATGCTGATTTCACTCAGATTCCAGAATTGGCTTTGATTTTTCCAACAGACTCAACTGAATCCTTTTTAAACATTTTAAACGTTTTCCTCCTGACATGGGTCATATTTTACTCCTGCTGCTCCACTGCTGGTTTATGACTTCCTCCAGGTTGTAAAATCCTCTGGGGATCCTCCAGGGTGAGAGATTACATGAATGGCTGTCACAGCCCTGTTACTCTGGCAGTTTAGAAGGGTTAATAATTTTTCTGCCTCTGCTGAGTTCTGTTTTATCATATTGTGGACATCTCGGGGAAAGGTGGCTTTTTAACCAGCATCTTCTGCCATTGTTCTTATTTTATCTTTATTGCAGGAGCTGTAGCTGCTGAAGGTGCCATCTTCTTTTATCTTATCTATCTTATCTTGTTATCAGCATCTCTTGTTTTCCTGCAGGTTTGCAGCACGAGGGAATATTCAGAGTGTCTGGGTCGCAGGTTGAAGTGAACGACATCAAAAATGCATTTGAGAGAGGTAAGGAAGGGCTCTTCAATATCCCAGAAATGATGGCCAAGTGTGGGAATTTGTGTGAATGCTCAGAACTGTCCTGAATGCAGCTCACTTCGTTTTGTCCCTTTGATTTTTTGTGTTTCCTGAGTGAGGCTCTCCCAAACACCTCCCTGCTGCTCATTAACCTTGAGTTCTCACTTGTTTGCTGTTGTGCTTTGTACCCTGTGGAGTGTCTGTATAATAAATATTCTGAATTCAATCTCCTCTCATGTCTGATAGCTTATTGATTGTTTGCAACACTAAAGGACGCAGAGGATTTCATTATGAGGTGTAACTGCAGTTTCCTCCCCTCTCCCCCAGCTCTTTGTGTGCTGCAGGATGAATTTCCATGGTTTTTTCCGTGTTGTTGAGGCACAGCTTGGCTACATTTATTCCAAATACCAGCGAGGGAGAGAGGGAAATTTCAAGAGAGTGTTAATTTGAGGTAGCTTTTAATAGATTGGATTTTTTTTTCTCTGGGAAGAGCCATTCCACACAAAGGCAGGGAGCAGTTGGGAGCCTCCTGACTCATCAGCTCCTTGCTGGGCTCTTCTCCCTGGCAGAGCAGGTTCAGAGGAGCTGCTCCTCAGGCAGTCCCTGGGTCACTGGCAACAACAGGGCTTGTGTTAATCCCTGGAATCTGTTCCCAAAGAATAGGATCAGTGTTTTTCTCTGCTTGCTGCTGCAGGAGACGGGCAGTCATTAATTAGGCACTGCGAGTTGATTTTGCTGTTGGGGGAGAGAGAAGTTTAATGAGCAATGTGTGGTTGGGTGATGTCACCTGTCCTCAGCTCCATCTACCTGGGAGTGAAAACCCTCAGCAGCAGGGGAAGCAGGAATGTGTGTCACAGGCAGGAAAAGCATAATTTTTATATAAAGAAACTTCTATATAAAGAAATACCAGCTTGGGGAAATACCCACTTGTTCCATGCTGAAATAAAAAAGAGGATTTTTTCCCCCCCTTCATCTCACTTGTCTCTGTAAAATCTGTGATATAGGGGTCTGCCAAAGTTAACAATAAGGTCCCTGCAGTTTATTACTTCATCCAGAGCCCTTGGTGGCAGTTAATATCAGGGATAATGCTCAGGTTTGGAGTGGCCCATTTATTATCCCGTGTGTTATTAAGATAATAGGCAAGCTTTGGTGATTTCAGTCACATAATGGATATATATAGCTTCAATTTGAGGATTGCCCCATCATTAAATCTAATTATGTCTGATAGGGAGTTTTCCCCAGGGAACAACTCCTTGAGTGAGCATCTTCCCTTTGGTAATGCAGACAAACCATGGTGGATCTGCAGCAACAAATTGTCCCAGAAACATTCCCCCACCCCATTCCCAGTGTCTGCAGCCACCTGGGCCAGGTGTGTGGTGTTTGTGTGTCCCCTTTGTCACCAGGGCCAGGGGTGGGATGCTCCAGGGTCACCTGGGCCAGGTGTGTGATGTTTCTGTGTCACCTGGGCCAGGGCTGGGATGCTCAGTGGCCCCTGGGTCACCTGAGCTGCAGTTTTGGGTCTGCCTGAAGCCTCCAGCCAGGTGCTGGAGCTGTGATGTTCACACCTGCCCAAAACACCTGGAGTGTCTCTGCTGCAGGAGCACCAGCAGACCCCCGTGGGTGCCAGCTCAGTGTCAGGGTGGCATTTGGGTGACAGGAGCTGTCCCAGCTGTCCTGGCAGAGTTTCCCACCCCAAGGATCTCTCTGTGCCTCGCTCTTGCAGTCAGCTGGGCTGACACAAATCCTTTTCTACCAGCATTTTGTTTCCTCCAATATTCTGATTTTTCTCTCCTTGCTGCTCAGGGGAAGATCCCTTGGCTGGGGACCAGAACGACCACGACATGGATTCCATAGCAGGAGTCCTCAAGCTCTACTTCCGAGGCTTGGAGCACCCCCTCTTCCCCAAGGACATCTTCCATGACCTGATTGCCTGTGTCAGTAAGTACATGAAGAACTGCAAAGAAATTGGATTCATTTTCCTCATCCCCCCACCCTTGTCTTCCCTCCCTTTCCCCTTTTTTTTCCTGACTCCAGGGTGAGTTTTTGGGGATTCTTTGGCTGGGTTTTGCTGCTGGGCTGGTCTCTGCTACCCAGTCTGAGCAGGCACCATTTCACAGCCATCCTTGCTCTGACATGAATGAACAAGGAGATAGAAATCCACAGATTTTAAGGGCTGTCTGATGGGGTTTTGTGAGCCAGGGCTTGGTGACAGGATTCTTTTAAAAGAGAATAAAGCAAAAAACCCTCACTTGCGTAAAATAATCTTGAAGAGCTGTCATCAGAGGATGTCAGAAATGCCCTCTCTGAGGCAGGGATCACCAGCAGGGTTCCCTGGATATCTGCTTTCCCTGGATATCTGCTGCCATGCTCCTGTGTGCTGGCCTCAGCTGACAAGGTAGTTTTTATTCATACTCCTTTTAGCTTCATACCCACAAGGGACCATCCACTGCCTCCTGCTCCAGCATATCAATCATCAGGGCACTCACTGTTAACATTTTTCATGGTTACTAAAGGTGTTTCTGCCAGGCAGAGGGTTGTTTGTGGTTTCTGTGTTGTTTTTAAGTGGCCTGGCTCTTGCTACATCCCCCAGAAATGAAGAATGATTCCATTGTCCAAGCAGAGAAATGGCCTTTGCAGCCTCTGCAGAGAGGCAGAAGATCACTGAGGAGACAGCTTCAGAAATGGCCTGTGCTTTTCTGCTCCTGATAAATGCATTTCCAGACTTGGATCTGTGCTCTGTTGAGAAGCAAGATCCGCTCTCCCCCGAAGGAACTCTCCCTCCTGAGCTGATTTATGCTGCCCACTTCTTTCTCAGAGCCCTTTGCCTCACCCTTTCACTCTGCTAATGGGAGTGTTGCAGCTTCTCCTTTTCAAACACCCACCTTTCCCTGCTGCCCCTGTGCCAGAGCCCCTGGAGCCGGTGACATCCCGAGCTCCCACGCTCGCAGGGAGGGTCCCACGAGCCCGGGGACCTTCTCTGGCAGAGGCTTTGCCAGCAGGTTCTGCAGCCAGATCCCCTCCTGCTGCTGCCCAGCGGGCAGGGCAGGGCCCTGGTGGCACTGGGGCTGTGGGGCAGCAGGGGTGGGTGACTCTGGGGCTCTCTCTCTCTTCCAGCCATGGATAATTTGCAGGAGAGAGCGCTGCACGTCCGGAAGGTGCTGCTGAACCTGCCCAAAACCACCCTGATTGTCATGAGATACCTCTTTGCATTCCTCAACCAGTGAGTACCCCTGGGAGCAGCAGGGCTCTGCTGCAGGGGCTGGGGTGGACATGGAATTACTGAGGAATTACTGAGCCCTGTCCAGCCTGGCCTTGGGCACTGCCAGGGATCCAGGGGCAGCCACAGCTGCTCTGGGCACCTGTGCCAGGGCCTGCCCACCCTCACAGGAAGGATTTCTTCCCAATAGCTCACTTAGCCTCCACTTTTTCAGTTTAAATCCATGGCAGGGGGGTCCTGCTGTAACCATGGTTTTGAGTTGGGCTGCAGGTGGGCCCTGAACAACAATAACAAAGCAAAAATAAAGCACCCAGAGCTTTCAAACTCCCCTTGCAGTTCCTGTTTCATTTCCCAGTAAACACCATCAGTGGCTCATTTCTTACCTGGATCCAGCACATTTGTATCCCACCAAGCCCAAACCAAACCTTCCCAGCTCAGCTGTGTGTTCTGAGCAGAGGATGGTGATGGTGATTTCTGCTGCTCACCCTCCTTCCCACCTCTGTTTTTTTTTGCAGTTTGTCTCAGTTCAGTGAAGAAAACATGATGGATCCCTACAACCTGGCCATCTGCTTTGGGCCCACGCTGATGTCGGTGCCCGAGGGGCACGACCAGGTCTCTTGCCAGGCTCACGTCAATGAACTGATCAAAACCATCATCATCCAGCATGAGAACATCTTCCCAGGGCCCAGGGAGCTGGAGGGGCCCGTCTACAGCAGAGGTGGAAACACAGAGGATTACTGGTATGATGGATGCTCTGAGCAGAGCCATGGGTGGATGTTCATCCATGGATTAGGATGCTGCAGCAGTGTTGGCTAATTCAGGATTGCAGCATCTGGTCCAGCCTTTCAAAAATCTGTTTTATAGCAGCAAAGATGGTTCTGGTCTCTCTGGGGAGTCATCAGCTTAAAAGAAGTAAGCTGGTATAAAGTAGCTATTCAGTTGTCAAACCTCACTCACTTATCTTGAAGGGCAGGGTTGTGGAGGGATTTTCTTGGATGGTCTGGTTTGGTAGCTGCCAAAATCAATCTCTTTTTGTTGGTATTTTTTTTTTTATCTCCTGCTTTTGCCTTTTCTCTCTGCCTTTGCTTCAGACACAGGGGTCACTTGCAGCTGAACCTCCAAGGCTGTGGCACAGTTTTAATTTCCAGGGGGAAGGGAAGAGGCAGGAATGCAAAATCACCATTTCCATGCAGCCTGGAGCTCCAGAGGCCTGGCCACGTGCTCAGTCTGAGAGCACATCTGGAAGCAATTCAGGCAGAGCGGCTCCTGTCATCTGGGGTGGAAGCTTGGGCAGTGGGGGAAGGAAAGGAGGGCTTTGCTTTCCTCCTGGTGCCTCCCTCTGAGCATCAGGAATGTTCATTTGTGTCCCACTTCTCCCCCCGTTGCTCCTGCTCTCCTTCAGCCTCGCAGCAATGTGAATGATTATTTTCGTGGACTAAAATAAAGAGGGTTTTTAAAATGCAGGCACTGTGGGGACAGAGCAAGCCTTGTTTCCCTGGCTTGTCTCAGAGCTGTGGGATCACTCCTCGTTCAGAGGCTCCTCCAAACTCACTGCTGTGTGCAGAGGGCTTGCCAAAACCTTTTGGAAATTCTCTTAATCTCACCCCTCTCTCTGATGTTTTTAGCTGATGTTATATATGAAGGAATTGCAGGGGAGGGGAAAAAAACATCTTAATAATATTTATGGCCTTCAGGAAACACATTAATTTGGACGAGAGGTTTTGTGCCGTGAGGTGAAGGGAATAAAAGTGTGCTGAGTGCCCTCGGGGTGGGTGTCAGTGCACAGGGGGGGTGGGGGGCAGAATGTCCTGGGGGTGATATCAGGAAGGAGATAAGGGATGGGTGGGAGCCACAGGGATCATTGATGCAGCCCCTGGCCCTGCACAGCCCCCCAAAATCCCACCCTGAGCATCCCTGGGAGCGTTGCCCTGGAGCTGTGGCAGCCTGGGGGCTGTGCCCATTCCCTGGGGAGCCTGGAGGGAAAAACCTTTCCCTGATCCCCCCCAAACCTCCCCTGGCACAGCTCCAGCCCTTCCCTCGGTCCTGTCACTGTCACAGCAGCAGAGACTGGAGCTGCCCCTCGATTCCCTGCTGGGAATTCCTCCTCTCCATTCCTCTGGCAGGATTTCCTGCTGTCACCTTCAGGGCTCTCAGGGTGACGCCTCTGCTGCCCAAAGCAGCACCCAGGGCTCAGCCAGCAGCAAGGACAGGATCTGAGGTGGAAAATGCTGCTTTTTAGGAGGCATGGCTGGGGAGAGGCACGTGGCTCCTGTGCAGGGTTTGGAGGCACAGCTGTGCTCGACATGACTTCACAGTCTGGGTGAAACTTTAGCCCTCAATGCTGCTTCCTCCTGGGGCCTCCAGCTGGCTTCAGAGGCTTCTGTAAACTTTATTAAAGAGCAGAAAGGCTTTGCAAAGGGATGGGAAGGGCAGATTGCTGAGGTGCTGGCTCAGGAGATGTTGGGCAGCCTGGTGTCCTGCGGATTAAGCAGAACGAGGCGCCAGAATTATTCAGACATTTCACCTCTACTCCTTCTTCTGTTTTCCTCGTATTCCAAAGAGTGCAGGAGGTAGATTGCCAGGGGGAGAGCACTGTCCAACCATCATCACTTATTTTAACCATTGCCGGGCCAAAATAAGGGATGAAGTCACTCCTGTGTGAAGGAGATTAAAAGTCACCTTTAAGGAGTCAGAGAAGGCAGCAAAGGAGTTTTCTGGTGTAAGATGAAGAGCCAACACTGGTTTTTAGCCCTTTTTTTTTTCTCATGAGAGGAGCAGGCAGGGCAGGCAGGCAGAGCTGCCAGCTGGCAGCAGCTCTCTGGAGCTGCCTGGGAGAGGCAATGGATCCTCTTCCAGTTTCCTTTCTGCTCCTGTCCAGAGGGAACTGCTCATGGAGCTTCTTACAAAAACATAACCTTTGCTTGCCACTTGTTGTCTGTTGATCCTCTCAAAGCTTTTCTTCATGCCAAACATAAATGAGTCCTCTTGGTAGTTTAGGTGCTCTGGAATCTTTATTTACAGGCAAGTAATTGGGCTGCGGGAGTTGTTGAGGGAAATGAATGGGACATTTAAGGTGGTGATAAAAGGGATGGAGGGAGATGACAAACACAGACCTGGAAATATCGTTATAAATCGAGGAATGATTTCCCCCAGGAAGCTGCAGCTTTCTCATCAGCCATCTAATGAGCTAATTAGAGCACTGGAGAATGCAGCCAGGGGAATAATCCTGGCATGGCAGGGAGGAGCTGGACCCAGCCTGGCACTGCTGTGTGAGTGCTCAGCGTCTCCAGGGGTCCAGGCTGTAAGGTGTGGAGTTGGACTTTGCTGATAACACTCAGAGTGGGTCACCAAGATGTTTGGTTTGGCTGATCAACAAAGAATCCAGCTTGATTTTTACCCACAGCCACTTCAGCACATGCATCCACAAAGTGTCTGTAGCAGCGAAACCTAAATTTTGACTGCTGGTGGGGATTCCCAGTTCTGTCTGGTTGCTGTGCAGGATGCTCCCAGTTCTATCTGATTACTTTCCAGGATGTTCCCAGCCCTGTCTGCGTGTTGGCCACGAGGGATCTCAATTCCCAGCAGTTACAGCTGTCCCTGTTTCCCTGTTGCAGTGAAAGCCCTCACGGGGAGCGAGCCCTGACAGAGGATTCGGTGCAGGACGTCACAGCTGAACACCACACCAGTGATGATGGTATGGCAAGTCTGGTGTTTACTGGGGTAACTGGTGCAGTTACTGCCCTGGGGGAGGCAGGGGAGGCTGTGCTTGGTTAAAGATCCAAAGTGGGGTTTGAGGCAGAGAGCTCGCTCGAAGCATCGCGTGGCACTTTGCATGGCAGAAGGAACAGAGGTGTGGGATCAGTGGGAGTCTCTGCAATTACCTGACACTTTTGAACCTGTCCCTTCTTCTCATGGGGTCACAGCAGGAGGCTGGGTGTGTTTCAGTGTCCTCTCCCACTCCCCTCTGCCTGTGCCAGGCATTTCTGCTGGCAGTGGCTCAGGAAGGAGAATTGTGAGTGCTCAAAGCCCCAGCCCTTTAAGGAGCAAGCAAAACAAAGCCCAGACCTGCTTGTCTTCCTCTGAGAGCTGGGTTGTAGAGCAGACAATCCTGAGAGCCTCTCTCAGAGATCATTTTTGCATTTCCTTGAGGAAGCTCGGTTACATTTCTTGTCTGATCAGTGAAAAGAGGGCCAAGGCTGAGAATTCCAGGATATTTCCTAAGGAAAAGGTGCCACTGCAGTCGTGGGCATCCTGGATACTTCCAGAGGCTCCTCCTGGGATGGGGAACATCCTGTGGGCCCCCTCCAGAGCAGAGGAAGGACGAAGTGACTGATGTGAGCCGATGCTCCCTGGCATGCTGAGCAGGCTGACCACCAGGGCAGGACATGGTTTTGTTCTTGTCTTCAGGCCCTTTGCAGCTCTGGGAGTTCTGGGCTGATTTTCCTTGGATGGCCTCAGTTGCAGAGGTGGGAAGCAGCATTCCCCTAAAGTTGTGTCCTCCTTTGTGAGCTGGCCTTCAGGAATTGGCTCAGTGGCCCTGCCAGGCGTTCCTGTGCTGCTTCTCTGCTCCAGCAGCTGCCTACAAACCCTCCCCTGGCATCCCTGGCTCTCCCAGTGGCTTTGCTCTCACAGCTCTGTCCACTCTGTGTGACCCTCTGGTGTTCACACAGCGGTGAGAAGGGAAGGGGAAATCGGTTCTGCCTCAGCAGTGGGCACTGGCACTGCCCCCAGGCACTGGCACTGGCACCCCCCTGAGGGGAATGAAGCACTGGATCCCTCCCTGTGATCAGAGAGGTCTGTTGGACAATTAGGAGCTCTGAAAAATGCGTGAGGATGTGTCCTCCTGGAGCTTGGATCTCTGAGGAAAAGCAATTTAATGGCTGTAAGGAAGGGCAGGGCCAGCTTGTGCTGTTTGTGGCTGGGTTTTTTAGATCTTTTTGGTGACTGGGTGGGCACAAAGGTGAGAAAGGAGCAGAGATCAGAGAAGGACACTGCTCTGCAGCCCCTGGAGCTGGGGCCCCTGAGCAAGGTAAGGCTGGGAGGTGTTTTGGATGGAGTCCTGCAGCCTCCATGGAATATTCCATAGGAAGCTTTTGGGAGGCAGAGCTTGGCACTGAGGAGCTGGGGCTGGGTCTCTTTGAGGCAGCAGCAGCAGCATGTGGTTAATTAAGGGGTCTCATGCTAATTGGGCTGTGCAGTGTCACACCCTGCTCTCACCTCTCAGCAGTGCAGGTACAGCTCCACCACGGATCTTCCTGGGCTTTTTCCCTCCTTCTGCCTTCAGATGGGACCAAACCTCCCAAAACTCTCTGGGAAGGCTGGGATTGCCCTTCCCAAAGTAAAGCTGTCATTCCCAGCCCCCTCCACTGCAGGAAGGAATTTTGGGCTGAGGGGAGAGGCCCTGTTTGGCAGAGCATCTGTGCAGTTCATCAGCCTCCCTGAACTGATTTGAGACAGGTATGAGAGGTCAGAGCTGCTGAAAGACAAGCAGACTGCATGTTTGTTAAATTATAAATACGAGTGGAAATGTTTTAATCTGCTGCTTGTCTGCCCAAGCTGTCAGACTGGCAGGGGGAATTGTTTGGCTTAGCCTTATTGCTCTTCATTCACACAGTTTTCTTCTCTGAGCATAAGTGTAAGTAGGAAAAAGCTACTGGAAATTAAAGTCTGAAATCAGTCCTCTGGAGAAAAGCCAGAGTCCTAAAAAGCAAATTGGAAACATAAGAAACCTGAGTGCCACGCTCATCTGGAACAATAAACACTTCTTAATGAAGCAGATGGAATTTACCAAACCACACTCCCATCCCCTTCCTGAATGGAGGGGGACACCAAAAAACAGCATTGTTGGGGTTTCTTACTGTCAGGACAAGCTGGCAGAGCGAGCAGGAGGGAGGAAGGAGCCAAACCCAGCCAGCCACGTGCTTTGGGGAGCCTGCCACAAGCTGCCAGCATGGGCCAGGCTTTCCCCACCCTTCCCAGTCCCTGGCTGCTTGCTGAGGACTGATAAATGGGATTTGTGTGAGTCTGACCACGGGCTTACCTGGAGGGGTGCTTTGAGAGAGTCCTGAGCTGGCACTGGAGGGGTGGCTGGGGTGGATCTCACAGATCCTGTTGCTGGCTGCACTCAGTCACTTGGTGCTGGGTAATTTCAGGTGCTGCTGGGGCTTTTTGGGGGGAGATGCTTCTGCTCTGCTCTCTCAGCCTGGCTGAGGAGCTCCAGGACTGATAAATGGGATTTAGGTGGCTCAGATGCATTTGCACCATTATTTTCTCAAGCCCTGCCACCACCTTGCAGCCTAGAGGCAGCTCCAGACCCAGTTCTGGAGCATTTCCTCTCCCAAGGAACAGCTGGAGAAGCTGGGCCTCGTGTTTGGCCTTTCAGCCCATTTCAGTTTCCTCCTGCACTGCAGAAGCTTCCTGTGGTGCAGAGATCTCTGTGTGGAGTGGAAGATCTCTCTTTGATCAGAGGAGGGGAACCACAAATCTCCTTCTCCAGGAAAGAACTCAATTTCCATGGATTGCTTGGCTGCATTAAAGCTCCTTTAAAGTAATTAGAGGGAGCCCACTGGGGCTGTGTGGTTGAGCTCATCTCATTCCCCTGATCCCTGCCCAGCACCAGGAGCTGCCTGAATACACATTTACACTCAAACAGTGGCAGATTTTTTTCAGAGCCTTAAAAATAATCCACGGGAGCCCCACATTGATTTTCCTGAGTGTCTTAAATGCCCTTATTGTGCCTCTGTATAATATCAGGATTCTGCAGGGACCTGGATTAGTGGCAGGGCATGGCTGGAGCTGCTGTGTGAGCTTTGCAGAGTGGGCACAGAGCATCCCAGGGAGCAGCTCTGTGTCCTCAGCCCTGCACCAGGCCTGGCTCTGGAGGCACTGCGTGTTTTCCTTTGCTTCCATGACACTTGGATGAAGAGCAGGGCCTCCCACCGTGCCAGAATTCCTCTCTCCTGGCTCAGGTGAGCCTCACAGGCAGCAGAAATTTCCTTCTGAATTGATGCTTTATTTCTGGAGCAGCCTGGAAGGAGAGGATGTTTCCCTCCCCTGCCTGCCCAGGGGATTCACTTCAGCTGCTTTTAAGGAGGAGAACCAGAGGCAGATTTTTGTCTGGAATGTACCTGATTGCTTCCCACCTCTGAAACCCTTTTGATTTTAATGAAACACTAATTCTGCCCTTGCCACTTCCATCACTGTTGCCTTGAATTGCTGTGAGGGGCTTTAGGGCTTGGAGAATCCAAATGTGCCCTCTGTGTAGGGATGAGGTAAAGGATGAAAGGAAAACATCCTGAAGTTTAGGGGCTCCCCTCTGAATTTTGCTGCCTGGAGAGGGAAGGAACAATTTATCCTCTCCACACTCTGGTTTCTGCCAGATTCAAACTGCTGACTGCTCACCTGAGCCCAGGTATTTAGTGAACTGTTTATTCCCTTCTATCTCCTGGAGTGTGAGCCTTTTGATTTGAATTAAACCCTTTTTATTTTAATAAAACCCTAAATCTGCCCTTGCCATTTCCATCATTGTTGCCTTGAATTGCTGTGAGGAGGTTTAGGGGTTGAAAAATACAAATGTGCAATTTGTCCTCTGTGTAGGGATGAGGTTGATGCTTTGTGAAGTCTGAGCTAGAACAGAGACCAGACAGAGCTAAAGAATAAAGCAGGGATTTATTAAGAGTCCTCAATGGATCCACCTTGGGCAGCACAACCCAAAATGGTCACAAAATGCACAACAGGTCATGGGATCTGTCACTGGGATCAGCTCTGCTCCATTGGCACCTTGGAGTTCATTGTCCAATTCCAGCTGCAGCCCAGGCAGTCCCATCCTTGTTTTTCTCTCTTCATTCCATGTTGTTTGTGCTCCTGGGCCTGAGCTTTGGATCATTTGAGATTTGGATCATAGAGAGGGCCTGAGATTTGGATCATTTGAAATTTGGATCATAGAGAGGGCCTGAGATTTGGATCATTTGAGATTTGGATCATTTGAGATTTGGATCATAGAAAGGGCCTGAGATTTAG
>QUSF01000221.1:62601-77433 GCA_003676055.1 Chloebia gouldiae | reverse complement strand
AGCTCAGCATCCCATGATATGGACCCCAGACCCACTAAAGCAGCAGAGAATCTGAAAAACAGAAAAGCCAAAATCTGAGGCATCAAAGGATGAAAGGGCAACATCCTTAAGTCCAGGGGTTCCCTTGTGAATCTTCTGCTTCCAACCCTCTGCTGCCTGAAGAAGGAACACTTGCTCCTCTCCATGCTCTGCTGTGTGGCAGGTTTAAACAGCTGCCTGCTCACCTGAGCCCAGGTGTTCAGTGAAATGTGGTTTCTTCCCTTCTGTCTCCTAGAGTGTGAGCCCATCGAGGCCATAGCCAAGTTTGACTACGTGGGCAGGACTGCACGGGAGCTGTCCTTCAAGAAAGGAGCCTCCCTGCTGCTCTACCAGCGCGCCTCGGACGACTGGTGGGAGGGACGGCACAACGGCGTCGACGGCCTCATCCCTCACCAGTACATCGTGGTGCAGGACACGTAGGTGCCACCCACCTGCAGCCCAGGCTGCCCCCAAAAATGCCCTGCCATGGGAGAGTGCAGATTTTCACACGGGGGTGGAGGGGAGGTGAAAGGATTGTTCTGGGGTCTGGGACAGCTGGGGTCTTCAGGGTGCTCACGGGAATGTGGTGCTCAGGAGGAGGGGGAACGGCTTTAGGGTGCAGGGTTAGGTTGGGTGTATTGGAAGGGATTGTTCCCTGGGAGGGTGGGAGGCCCTGGACCCCTGGCAGTGCCCAAGGCCAGGCTGGGCAGGGCTGGGAGCAGCCTGGGGTAGCAGAAGATGTCCCTGCCCATGGGTGGAAGAAGATAATTCAGATCACTTCCAGCCAAACCATTCAGTGATTTGAGGGACACTGGTGATCCTCACACCGTGCTGCTGTACATTTGCACAGTGCTGGAGTGAAAACCCAGCACTGCTGCTCCTGCTGTGGTTGTGATACCCTCCCCTCCTCCTTCCTAGTGAGGATGGGATGTCGGAAAGGTCCAGCCCGAAGTCAGAAATAGAAATAAACTCGGAGCCACCGGAGGAGAAGGTGACAGCCAGAGCTGGTGCCAGCTGCCCGAGCGGGGGCCACGTCGCAGATATTTACCTTGCAAACATCAACAAGTAAGAGCAGCCTTGCATTGTTTTTCCTGCCTGTCAAGAGCTTGGTGATGAGTCCAGTGAAATGCTTCCTTCCCTGAAAAGGGTTCATTAACAAGCACTGCCACCCCTTTTCTCTGCTTCCCCCTCTTTTAACTCACTCATGTTTTGCTGTCCCCTCCCTGTCACCAGCGTGGCCATCGCTCATTTGAAACCCCACTGGCTTCCATTCCCTGTCTCCAAGGTGCCATCTGGTCCTGTTTTCCCAAAAATGCCCTGTTTTGTGCCTTGAGCAGACAGAGGAAGGGAGGGGAGTGCTGGGCTGAGATCTGGTGTTGTTGTCCCCATCCCTCGTCGTGTTCTGTGATCTGTCACGTCTCCTCCACGTTTGCCACGTCCTGTTGGATGGGGTGGGGGGACAGTTCCTCCAGGAAGCTGTGTCCCAGTTTGTGATAAATGCCATACCTGCAGCCCCACCACCTGGCACTGCCTGGAGCACTCCTTTGTTTCTGCAGCACTCCTCACCTCGGGTTACTAACCATATGCTTGCAGTGGAACAGCACAACCTCCTGTTGCTCTAACCTTGCCTCCTCCACCAGAAATCGTTGCTTTAGCCAACACTGAACATAATAAAAAGCTGGAAAATCAAGCTAGTGGCAGACTAAATTCCATGACCTGCTAAATATTTTTTCTAGACAGATTTATCCCCCGTATATTTCTGATTATTTCCTTTATGTTAAAAACCCCCGCCTCTCTCCATTGTGCAGTGAAGGTTTTATGTGATAATTACAGTTTGATGGGAGGGGATGTTCTTAACCTTCAGTTAATTTAACAATGTAGTCTATAAAGGCATTAGCACAAATGCATCCTTTTAAAAGATGTGGACCCTGCTCATGGCCTAGAGAGCCTGGGCCTTCCTTGTGGGACTCAGCAGAGCTCCAGGGATATCTGGGAAGCCGTGTTAATCTGCATCAGCTTGGGATCTGGGCTTTCTTTTATTATATTTGCTGTCTGAGCCAGTGGAGTGGCCATTCTGCCAGTTATGGAGAGATTTGTGTAATAACAGACCTGTGCTGGAGCTTCACCATCTGCTGGCTTTCGTAGAGGTGTGTGTAGTGGTTTTTAGAAGCCTGGGGAGTGTCCACCCTAGTTTTGGGTTTGTTTTTTTTTTTTTTCCCTTTTACTAGGGAACCTGATATTTAGCAATAAGTAGCATAAGACTCATTTTGTTGTTTTTTCTTTAGGAATGAATCTTCTGACCTATGTGTGAACAGACTTGAGCAAAATTAAATCAGATGGTTTCGCAGTGACAGTTGTGCCACCCACTGAATTATTATTTGGATGCCAAAATCCTACTGGAGTTAACACTTTCTTGCAGTTACTCATGGGGCTGGTGCTATATATAAATGGATCCTTCCCTGTATAATGGATGCCAAGCTTCAGACCTATGGCATAAAGTATTCTGCTGCATTGGCCTTGCCATGATTTGAGTGGAATCGTGCTGTCAGACCTCATGGTGCTGGGGTAGAAACTAAATTCTTTGGACCAGTTCATCCATTTGACATCATCCCTTTGGTTGATCTGTAGCCCATGCCTTGTGGTCCTGCCAAAGCCATGAAAAAGAACCATCTCCTACCACCAGCAAACATTGGAAATTATCATTAACCCCAAACTGGGGGTCTTTGCTTGCTGATCTCTGAAAATAATAACTTGATGCCTTGGGCCAGGAGCTTAGTAGACTTATACTGTGTCCTCCAGTCAAAGATTGTAGCTCTGCTCTTGGAATGTAATAAAAACACATCATCAAAACCTGTTGATGGCACAGAGGGTTTTTTTATTTTTTTTTGTTCCAGTATAAATTCTTCTCCTCTTGACCAAGTTAATCACGTTCCACCCAAGTTTTCTGGTTTTGCTATGAATGTGCACAGCTGCCAGGACTCAGCCTTGTTGTTAGAAGCGTGAAACTGGAATGATTTATAATTTATAATTATTTCACTGTACCGCAATCACTCCTCAACCCCTGGGTCCGTTTGTAATCTGGGTACCTCTGTGTCTCTTCCCGTTGTCCTGTGTGTTGTTTTGGGGGGATATCTTCAAACGACAGCCCTGTACCTGCTTGTATTGACTTGTTTTGCTTTTGTGACTGAAGGCAAAGAAAGAAACCAGAGTCAGGCAGCATCAGAAGAGCGTTCCGTCAAAGTGACAGCCACGGCCTAGGTAGTTCCCTGGCAGAACCAGCCTCCCCCGGGGCCATAGCCGCCTCCAGGCCCTCATCTCAGCCCATTATGAGCCAAAGTCTTCCCAAGGAGGTTCCAGACAAATGCTCCATCAGTGGCCACGGCAGCCTCAATTCCATCAGCCGGCACTCGTCGCTGAAGAGCCGCATGGACAGCCCGCAGATCCGCAAGGCTGTCACTGCTGGCAGGTCCAAGAGCTTCAACAACCACCGGCCCATGGACCCCGAGGTCATTGCCCAGGTGAGCAGCACCTGGGGGCAGCTGGGATGCTGTGGCAGCCACATTCTTCCCTCTCTCAGGGTTATTTCATAGAGCAGCACAGCGGGAGGGAAGAGAGAACAATTTCTATTTCTGCTCCTTGTTTTTCCCATGTGGAATGTGTTTGGAGAATTGTTTCCCTGGTGCTTGCTTGGAGTCTGGTGAGGATTGTTTGAGCCTGGTGGTCAATCCAACCCACCTGGGGCTGGGCTCCCAGAGAGGGTCACGAGTTGTGAGTGAGTTAAATACGGTATTTAGAACAAGTAGGTTTGTAGTTTTAGTATTTCCTTTAAATAGTATATTAATGTATTATAATATAGTTATAACAAAGAAATCATTCAGCCTTCTGGAGTCAGACATCAGCATTTCTGCCCCCCGGCTTCACCTGCATTCCCAACAGGATGCAGGAGGTGTTGGAGTGCAAGGTGGGATTTCATCTCGTGTCCGTGCCCCAGGAGGGGAGGGCAGCTCTGGATGAGGAGAGACTCTGGGAGCAGGGCCAGGTCATTCTGGAGAGGAGAAGGCTGAGTGAGGATCCCACTAATCCATACAAATCTCCCCAGGGAGTGTCAGGATGGTGCCAGGCTCTGTTCAGCAGCAGCACAAGGAGCCATAGATTAAAACAAGAAGTTCAGCCTCAACATGAGGAAGAGCTTCTGTCCGTGAGGGTGGCAGAGCCTGAACTGCTGCCAGGGTGGGAGTGGAGTCTCCCTCCCTGCAGACACCCCAGAGCACCTGGATGAGTTTCTGTGTGCTGCAGGTGACCCTGCCTGGACAGTGGGTTGGACTCTGTCCCTTCCAGCCCAAGAATTCTGTGATTCTCTCAGTGCAATATTGGCCTAGGACACAGCCCTTGTCTGGGCTTTCATCCTCCCTGTGTGCGAGGCTGCTTTCCTGAGGGAAGATAAGCAGCCAGGTCCTTCCTCCATAAAAACTTGGCCCTGTTCATTACCCAGAATTTAATCCCAACACTAAAAACACCCATTTCAGAAAGTGACACAGATTCCAAAGCTGCCAGCAGGGGATTAAACAATCATAACTTCAAGACACGAGAGAAATGAAGTATTTATTGTGGATTTAACACTCTCCTGTCTGCGGTGTGACACGGGAAGCACGTGGAGCAGCACAGCCCAAATAAAATCAGGCTGCTGCCTTGTGCAGGGCTCCAGCTGCATCCTCATCATCTTGCAGGGCTCAGAGTGTGATCAGCAGCCAGCCCTGAAGGTACCCCTGCTGCTCTCAGGAGTTAGTTATTTACACAGGGGCCGTGGAGTGAGGGCTGCCCCCAAAGGATGTGAAGTTCCAGATTTCCCTCTTGCAGAGGGTGGATGTGCCTGCACTTGCATCTCTCTGTACCCAGGGTTTGCAGGGTGGGAGGGATGGCTCTGCCTGAAGCCAAGGAATGCTCCAGGCTCGGGTTACAAAGGCAGCCCTGGAGACCTGACTGCTCTGCCTGGCTGGGGCTCTGCAGGTTCCTAAGGAGCTGGGGGGAAATACGTGAGAAATAAAGGGGATTTTTATTGACCAAACAGCAACTCCACAGAATAAATAAGGGGCACATTAAAACTCAGTGGGTTTAATGCTGATGGGAATTTGTGTTTTGCCATTTTGAGTGCCTTGAGCCCATTTGTTAAAGTGGAAATGTAGTGTACAGCTCCTGTTGCCTTCGTGTTTCCCCGTCCTTCTGAGGCTTTGGTTGATAAAAATCAGATTCTTTGTTTTTTCAATTAGGCTCTGACTGAAGTTCTGTCTCCTCTCCCTGCCAGAACCTTCACTCCATTGTTTCACTGGAGAAGAGTCTGGGGACAGAAAGGAAAGAGGAGGGGAAAATAAATAAAAAAGAGGAGGGAGAAAACCCCAAGCTGTGTTAAATCAGTGTTTTTCTCTGTAGTATCTGCTCAAACACCACCCAATAACCACCTTGCATATTTCCCCAACTTCATAAGGAAAATCTGCCTGGCCTCAAGATAGAGTGGGAGGCATCAGATTTCTGCCTCTGCTTTCTTCCACCATTCCTTGACTGATTTACCTTCCCCACCCCCTGGAAAAGCTCTGAGGAGGCTGGAAAGCTGCAGCCAAAAGTGTGAGTCACAGCCAGGCTGAGCTCTCCTGCTCCCCAGGGACTTCTGTGCACACTGGACTCTCCAGCAGGCAACGTGTATCTCCTGAGACAAAACCCCCTGGTTTTAGTTCAGAAGTTCTCTTTGTATTTATTTGTTAATAACTGTAAGGGTTTTTAATAGGGAGGAGAAGGGCCAGTTTTGGTTGCTACACGTGTTTCTGACATCTTCTGTGTTTTCTAAAATTCTGAATCCTGTGAAACACATCTCTGGGAACAGCTCAGCAGGAAAACCAGTGAGGCAGGGGGAGCCCACGAGGATTTCAGCATTCAGTGTGCTGAATCAGCCAGTAGCCAAGCTGTCAGTGCTCCCTTCAGGAATTTACTCTCCTGAATCTCATGTGCCAAATAATCCGCAAGAAAGGGCATCAGTGCTTTGGTTTCTGTTCATTGCTGCCATTTGGGGCTTTGCTTTGGAGTCTGGGCAGCATCAGGAGCAGTGAAGAGCCAGATTAGCATCAAGGCAGTGCCTGGCAGTTATTTTACTCCCTGTTGCTGGAAAACTTTATCAATTATTGGCTGCAGGATGTGGTGCTGCACATTTTGGTCCTTGACCCATGGGTGGTGTTGAGAAAACAAGAAATCTGCTCAAAACCTGGCTTTTATCTGGATATTTGTGTGTCTGGGCTGTGCCTTCACCAGGCTCCTCTGCTGTGCTTGCAGGACATTGAAGCCACCATGAACTGGCTTTTATCTGGTTGTGTGTCTGGGCTGTGCCTTCACTGGGCTCCGGACACTGAAGCCACCATGAACTGGCTTTTATCTGGTTATTTGTGTGTCTGGGCTGTGCCTTCACTGGGCTCCAGACACTGAAGCCACCATGAACTGGCTTTTATCTGGTTATTTGTGTGTCTGGGCTGTGCCTTCACTGGGCTCTGGACACTGAAGCCACCATGAACTGGCTTTTATCTGGTTATTTGTGTGTCTGGGCTGTGCCTTCACTGGGCTCCAGACACTGAAGCCACCATGAACTGGCTTTTATCTGGTTATTTGTATGTCTGGGTTGTGCCTTCACTGGGCTCTGGACACTGAAGCCACCATGAACTGGCTTTTATCTGGTTATTTGTGTGTCTGGGCTGTGCCTTCACTGGGCTCTGGACACTGAAGCCACCATGAACTGGCTTTTATCTGGTTATTTTTGTGTCTGGGCTGTGCCTTCACCGGGCTCCTCTGCTGTGCTTGCAGGACATTGAAGCCACCATGAACTCGGCCCTGAACGAGCTGCGGGAGCTGGAGAGGCAGAGCAGCGTCAAGCACGCGCCCGACGTCGTCCTCGACACGCTGGAGCCGCTGAAGACGTCCCCGGTGGTGGCCCCCACCTCAGAGCCCTCCAGCCCCCTGCACACCCAGCTCCTCAAGGACCCTGAGCCCCCGTTCCAGCGCAGTGCCAGCACCGCTGGGGACATCCCCTGCACCTTCCGGCCCGTCAAGTCTGTCAAAATGGCCACGCAGCTGAAGCCGCCGGCCACGCGGCCCAAGCCCGCCGTGTTCCCCAAAACCAGCGCCGGCGGCCCCGGCGTGGCCTCCTCCACACCCCAGCAGCCCCCCGACAAGTCCTGTACTGTCTGAGCAGCCCCTGCTGCTCCCTGGGTGCAACTCCTGCTCTTCCAGACGGACAGACTCTAGCAAAGACCTTCAAATTCTTATTTAACGAGTTCTTGGACTGAAGGGGAGCCGCTGGGAGCTCCTGAGCGGCCACGGCCTCGTCCCACGTCCCCGGCTCCTGCCACGCTTGGGAAATCCACGATCCACTGTGAAGCTGAGCAGGAAAACACCAAGGGATGAGTTGGATTTGGGTTTCGATGCCTTGTTCAAGTGCTGGGCCGCTGGAAGGAACATTTGGTGGTGTCCTGTTTTGGGATACTGGTGTAGTGACTTCTGTATTCTGTGTTTCATTTATCACAGGGAAACAATAGGATAGATTTTAGTCTATTGCATGTTTTGGTGCCACTGGTTACGTGGAGCTTGGACATGCCTGTTTCTTGTGCATTATTATAATTATAATTATTATTATCATTCCGTCGCCCGCTGGTGCCACGGTGGTTAAGGGTCTGTCTCGACTTCCATCACATCCTCTGGTTTTGTTTGTTGGCTCCCCATTCCTCCCCCTCAGGGCCAAAAGCCTTTGGCCATCCAGCCTCATGCTTTATTTGTCATGGAAAAATTAGTTTACTCTGGAACACTGGTAGATTTTGTGGAGTTCTACGTAAGACGTGTCTGTGCAAATACAAACAAACATGTTCCTGAGTTTTGGGAGCACAACAAAGAGCCCAGCTGTTGCTTATGGACAATCTTCACTGGTTTCCCCCTTTGTTCTCCCATATTTAAAAGCAGCTGTATTGTTTCCAGTGGCATTTTCAGCCTGTGGGCTCTGATGTGGTGTTGGCTCTCGGGAGATTGAATGTAAAAAAAAAAAAAAAAAAAGATAATTTTGAAAACGAGCATCCTCTGCTGGGAGCCCATCCCCAAGACACACTCTGCTGGTTTGCCCGTTGCTCAGGACAGATCCTGACCCCAATCCCAGCGCCAAGCACTGTAAAAACTTCGCTCAGGAGTTCTCAAGCTCCCTGCCTTGTCCCTGTCTGCTCTCATAGAGCAGCGCAGGGGACGCTGCTGGGGACAGGGATGTGACAGCACGTGGCCTCTGCAGTGGCTGCTCCGTGCAGGGCTGACCTGTGAATGAATCCTTTGCTATTATTTGTATTTATCCATAGCCAGCAGCATCCACAGACTCTTTTGTACTCCCCTGGGAATTCTCCACAGTGCCCACATTTATTTAATGTAATAATTCAAAGGCTTGTGCCACTTAGGAGTGGAGACTGGCTGACCCTGAGCTCGCCTCGTTCCTCAGCTTTTCCAGGATTTCAAACAAGCTGCACATCTTAGGCTTCCATCAAATAATGGAATTCAGGACAGGATAAGAAAAGTCATTTTTCTCACCCATTTAAGCCGAGTTTCCTTTCAGTTTGTGAGTTCCTGGTGACTGCAAAGTCAGTTTAATTGGCACTTAAAAAAGAAGAAACGAAGAAGAGTTGCTGAAATGTCCTTTTCTCCTGCATTTAGGATGATACTTGGAAAAAGGGAGCAGGGTCTTCCTGCCACCCCGTCCGTCCCCGCACGCACAGCCCCCTTTCTACAGAAGCAATCAATCCGTAATTAATGCAAATCCGTAATTAATTCCCAAAAAGCCAGCTTCCTCTGGGCCTGAATTGAGGACGTGCAAGAACTGGGGAGCACTGGGAAGGTTTTGGTGAGAACATTCCTCGTTTCCCTTTTCTCCTGAGCTTCCCTGGGGAAGCCCCACGGTACGAGCGTGACTGTCCCTGCCCCTCCAGGAGATGCCACCGGTGCCACCAGCAACCTTTGCTCTCAGGTTCTGATGGACTTCTACCACCAAGGAATCACTTGTTCTTTTGGGGAAAAAAAAAATAAATCGAATGGTTAAACTTGTAATTTTTTTGCTCAGGCAGAACTTTCTGGCATTTCCTTTTTTGTAAGAATTTTTGGGGTTTTTTTATTTCTTTTTTTTTTTTTTTTGGTCTTGAATGACCAAGTTAATCTGTGTCAAGAGCAGGATCTCTGTAAATTGACTTTGCCTCATTTTAATGCCTTATTTTCTTTTTATATTTTTATGCCTAGCATTCAGTATTCCTAAGAATAAGTGTTCAGCCACGCACAGCACATTGGAGGAGCTGCTCTTTTCCAGCTTCAAGGTCTGAAGTGTGGAATTAGATGGAAAATAAAAAAACAAAAAAAAAATTTTAAAAAATACTTCAGGTTACTGTAACAGCAACTGTCTGTATCTGAATTATTACTGTGCTTCTCTAGCATCCACAGCTCTGGGACAATCCTGCTGCCAAGGGCAAGGTGCTTGGCAGGATCACCTGGATATGGAGCAACTCAACTGGAATTCTGGTGTGCACTGTGACTGACACAAGCAATAGGACAGGCTGAAGCTCGTCCTTCCTCTTCCTCGGGCGGAAAAATCACACGCAGGGGGGATGAAACAAGAAAATCACACACGAAATCATGGGGAAAAAAGGAGATTTTCAGCTTGTCCTCCTCACTCTGTGAACACACAAGGCTGGGAGGACGTTTGCCACGAGTGTTTTGTGAGCAGTCGCTGACGGAAAGGTGGGAAGGAGGAACTGGAGATGTTCCCTCCCCGTGGACAGGTCTGACACAGTGGTTGGCTTGGGGAGGTACCAGTGTCACTCCACACCTTCATATCCCGAAGAAATTTTAGCTCTTCCAAGGAAATCCTCTTTTCATGACTTTTCCTGTAAGGTTTGTGTCGAATATAAAGACAAAAGAAGTGTTTGATAACTGGAATGACGTCTGTCTGTTCGATAGTGCTTTGTATGAACCTTGTTCATCAGGTGTTGGATTGAAATAATCCAAAGCAAAAAAAAACTTTAAAACATGGTTTTAGGTGATCAATCTGAATGGTTTCTGAAGCTCAGACCTTTTTCTGGGTTATTTCCCTAGTTGGGAATGGAGCAGTGTGCTTGAACCATTGCTTAATTTCTGCCTCTCTGAGGTCGTCCAAAGTTTATGGATTGTAAATTTGTCCTTCATGTCCGAGCAGTGGGACACGATCAAAGATCAAACCCCCTCATTTTATCTGTACTGAGTATTTTATTGCAACAAAAATGAGTAAATAATTAGAGTGCACTGTGACAGCAGAAGAAAAAAAAAAAGTTGTTGTATATGTCTGTATTTTGATACCTGTTCAAAAGGAGTCTTTGGGTTTCCTGTGCTGAATACCTCATGTGTTGGGTTTTGGGAGTTTTTGTTGATTTTTTTTCTTTTTAGTTTTTATTTTTTTCTTTTTTAAGGCAAGATTGTTCTTGCACAAAAGTAGGTTAAGATAACCAAGTTCTCATAAATTTATTTACTGAATCAAAACACTTCAGCTTGGCAAGAAATCCCATCTGTTGTAGTTCCCCACCTTGCACTTGGTACGGGGCCGACCCGGCGCACTTGGAAGAGCTCCAGCAATACTGGGACAGGAGAAGTTCATTGCAGGTGGAGTTTGCTGCCTTATTTCTCTTCTTCTCTGTGTCAAAAACCTCAAATTCGGTGGAGCAGGGCGTAGGTTGGGGGATTTATGGAGCTTTTGGGAGATGTTCTTCTGCAAAAACCGACGTCTCTGGTTCTCAGCCCTTCAGCTCCTTGCCGGGGGTGTGGGATCCGTGTGGAGGGGACACTCCAGAGGTGATGCTCTCAGTGAGGAATCAGCATGGAAAAATGCCCCAAAAATCCCTGCTGAGACAGCTGGATCGATTCTGTGCGGGGCTGAGCTCCGGCCCCTTGTCCAGCACATCTGTGAGCACAGCAGGGAGAGGAAGGAGGTGCCCCTGTCCCCCCAGGTGTGGCACTGCTCTGGTGGCCAGGTGAGGGGCACCTGTGCTTGGCAGGACCAAGCCCTGGGTGCTGAGGGATGTGCCCCGAAGTGCAAACACACTGAACTCCCCTGGGTGTGGAACTGCTTCAAAACCTGCTTCAAAACCACGGGAAAACAGGAGCACCGGGGCCTTTCCATCGCTTATGGGCCTGTCCAGAACAGGAAATTGAGTTTAACAAGCTGTGGGTTTATTTATTTTGAAATTCTTAGCTTTCACAGAAAAAAAACCCAGCCCTTTTTTGGGCTTTTCTGGCCTTGGCTAACACCCCACAAATGCAGCTGGGGACACAGAGGTGTTCCCTTAGTGGGCTGGTAGCACAAGAGGTGGAGAGGAGGGAACGTCCTTCCCCCAGGGACGCTCTGGGGAAACACCCAAGCACTTCATGGACTGAACTTTGGGGTTTGAGCTCCTTCCACATCGGCTCTCTGCATGTCTCTGTGTCTGTGTGACAACCTGGTACTTGAAAATAAGAAACAAAAATAGAAATACTTGACCCTCTGCCTGGTGCCTGCGGGGCCGGGATGGCCCCGGCTGTGTCGCGCACAAGCGGTTCCGCCCACCGCCCACCAGAAGGCAGGTGAATTCTTTTCCAGGCTGTTCTAGCAGCAAACCATCTCTTTGGGTAGCTCTAGAGATGCCAAAACAGCACTTCAAGGCCTGGAAAATGCAAGGGTTTTGTTGGTTCGGGTTTTTTTTTTTTTTCCTTGTTAAATTTTGTGCTTCCTCTAACGTAGTTTGGGATGAAAGTGTTTTTCAGCCATGGGCCAAAAAGAGGGGAAGGTGGAGAGGAAAGGCAGCTTCCTGCCATGCTAATACTTGATCTGCCAAGCTTCACTCGGGGGGAATATTCAGCAGTTTGCAGTGGGAATCAGGTGGGCCTGTCCTTTTTGAGGCACTGTAGTAACCTTATTCCTGAAGTGGACTTCACCAGCCTTTCCTCCAGGCACAGCCCTGAGGTGTGAGGAACAGCCCGAGCCCGAGGGGTTGGACCTGTGAGTGTGCCAGACTGCTGGAGCAATACTTCAGCTTCTCTGCAAGCCCAGCTCGATGTAGCTCAGAGAGGGCAATTGCTGAAATCCATCTCTGATTTCCAGTGGTCCTGCTGTAAGGCAGGAAAACCGGGTTGCAAAGTGTAGGAATTGTGTTTTTCTCTCTCAACCTGGGGTCGTCAGCAGCACTTGTTTCGTGGTGGGATGGAATGTTCTTGCTAAAACAAGTTTCCACTGTTTCATGTCTTCTACACCAATATATATATGGTGTATATATTAAACTGTGTAAAATTGTACTTTGTACATAGAACTCTGTACAATATGGAGGTACAGCCTTTTTTTGTTTTGGTTTTTTTTCCCTCCCCTTTTGGTACAGTCTTGTACAGTATTAGGAGTCGATGTGTTGGAAGTGTTAAATCCATACTGGGGCAACAAAATGTATCCATTGTCATTAGCAATAGTTTTGGAGAAATAAATGTTTTGGGTATGGTGGAAACACTGACCTGAGGGTGCTGGTGTGTGATGTCCTGGGGCTGAGTGGGAGAGAGGGAGAGCATGGCCTGGGGGCCTTCTGGAATGCTCAGGAAAGTTGCTGGAGGTGCTGGTGAGGGTGAGGAAGGGTCTGCAGGAGCCAGGAGCACCTGGTGCCATCCTGGGCACGGGGCACTCCGTGCCAGCGGGGCAGGAGCAGCGTGGTGGCACAGAGAGAAGGGGCACACCAAGGATGTGGTGACAGGACAAGGGAATGGTCTGAAGCTGAAGGAGAGCAGGTTTAGATGGGAGATTGGGCAGGAATTGTTCCCTGGGAGGGTGGGCAGGCCCTGGCACAGGGTGTCCAGAGCAGCTGTGGCTGCCCCTGGATCCCTGGGAGTGTCCCAGGCCAGGCTGGAGCACCCTGAGATCGTGGAAAGCATCCCTGCTGTGGAATGATAAGACTTTAAATGTCTCTTCCACCCCAACCCATTCTTTCTGTGACCCCACTGATCCTGATTCCCCCACCCTGGGCTCGCACGCAGCCACCACAGCAGGATTCCCCAGGGCAAACGCTTCCCTGGCAGTGACCTGATTTAAAAATGCTTAATCTTCATCATTCTCCTGTGGAGGATGGACCCCCAACTGTCCCAGGAAAGAGGATTTAAGACTGAGATTATGGATTGGATCATTATTTTATTACCAGCTTTCCCCCATCTCGGTTTTAACACGGGCCTTTTTCAGAGCTTGGAGGGGGAACGTGGCAGGGCTGTGTCATTTTGGCTTCCTTTTCTTAAGATTCAAAGAAATTACTTACTTTCAGTAAGGTTTGATGATTAACTGAGGCATTTTGTGTCCCCTGTCCCTGGGGTGAGCATCCCTGTGCTCCCTGTCCACATCTCTTGTAGGGATCAGCTGGAAATCCGGGATGTTTGTATTCCAAAATCACAGCAGCCTCTGTGGCACCACCCTAGAGCCAGCTGGGCACGCTGCTGGTGCCTTTTTGTTTTTAAAACATGAAACAGGAGTCAGAGAGCAATGGGGTGGCACAGATAGCAAGGGATTTTTGATTTTCCCTTGGTCACTCTCCAGCAGAAGAGGCTGTGATTATCTCTTAAACCCTCAACCCTGCCTCACAAACCCCATTCTGGTGGTTTTTAACAAAGAAACGCCGCGGTGAAGTGCTGGGAG
This sequence comes from Chloebia gouldiae, assembly GCA_003676055.1. NCBI lineage: Eukaryota > Metazoa > Chordata > Aves > Passeriformes > Passeridae > Chloebia > Chloebia gouldiae. The sequence goes on along the minus strand of QUSF01000221.1, from coordinate 63,701 downwards.
GGTTCAGGTTTGGCACAGTGACGCCGTGGGGACACCACTGGGCTCGTGGGATTCTCGTGTTTTCAGACCCCAAGGACAAGGTCCCTGCTGAATACAGAGCTCGCTGCTGCTTCTTTATTCTTCGGGCTTTGCTGCCACCAGCTGGAACAATGAATTCTCGTCACAAATTGCTTTCAAGGCCGGGTTTTTTTTTCTCTCCCAGCCTGTGCCAGATGTGCTGTCCCGCCACACCAGGGTTTATCCTGTGGCACATCCAATCCTGGGGTTCACATGGGATTGGGGAGTCAGCTGGGAGGAAAAACCTGCTGATGGAGCAACCAGGGAGAGGAAACGAGCTGGGAATTTTAAAAGGACAGCAGAAGAAAGTGTAAGGGGGCTGGGAGAAACGAGGCAAGTGTTGGGGGCGAGTTCCCTGCACTCCCAGCCACGGGCTTGGCCAGCACCCTGGGGACCGACTGATGGTCCTGTTTCACATGCACAGAAAATAAAACCAGACACAATTTGAAGAAGTCACCCCAGCCCTTTCTCTTCCTGTCAGCCGAGCTGCAGCAAAATGACTTCAATCAAAGGGATTTCAGGTTTCGTGTGGTTAAACCGACACCCGCAGCTGCCGAGACTCTGCCCTCCCCTCCCAGCGCCGGGCATCCCTGGATAACCCCAGGGAAAGGGGGAGGCGGTGCCTCAGCCAGAGCTCTGCAGGCTGTGCCAGGCACCCTCACCCGCGGATGGGAAAATGAAGCTCAGCAGGAATTAAGGAACTAATTAGGGGTGGGGTTTGTGTGCAGGCTGGTGAAGTGGTGCCAGCGTTTGGATGCCCCACAGGCTGATGAACTCTCAGACCTTTGGAGGCTTTTTTGGTGAGGATGGAGCCCTTAGACACATCCACAGCAGCCTGGAATAATTCCTGACAGTGGGACCCTGATGCTGAGCTGGTCACTGTGAAGCCAGAGTGAACAGGGAGAGGAGCAGCCCCCTCTGCCCTGTGCAGGCAGCAGAGTGCCCTGAACCCCACATCCCACCCTGAACCCCACATCCTGCCCTGCATCCCATCCTGAACCCCACATCCTGCCCTGCATCCCACCCTGAACCCCAAATCCTGC
>QUSF01000221.1:44385-58845 GCA_003676055.1 Chloebia gouldiae | reverse complement strand
TGGGCAGGACCCAGCGCTGTGTTGCAGGTTTTGGGAGGACCCAGAGCCGTTGCAGCTGATGGTTTTTGGGTAGGACCCAGCTCTGTGTTGCAGGTTTTGGGAGGACCCAGCGCTGTGTTGCAGGTTTTGGGAGGACCCAGAGCTCTGTTGCAGGTTTTGGTAGGACCCAGCGCTGTGTTGCAGGTTTTGGGAGGACCCAGAGCCGTTGCAGCTGATGGTTTTGGGCAGGACCCATTTCTCTGCGCTTCCCCCTCAGCACCCCGACGTGTACGAGCGAGCCGTGCTGCGCAAGCCGCAGCAGAAGGCCTTTGGTGTCACCGTGGACCTCTGGAGCATTGGTGTCACCTTCTACCACGCTGCCACCGGCAGGCTGCCCTTCGTGCCCTTCGGGGGACCCCGCAGGAACAAGGAGATCATGTAGGTGCCGTGCCCAGCTGTGGGTGGGGAGGGGGGCTGTGCCGGGGGTGGCTCACTCTGCCTTAGCCCCCCATGGGCCTGTGGGGAGTGGGGTGTGTGCAGTGTGGGGAAGAATCCATGTCCCTTTTGCCATGTTTTCCCCCCAAATGGGATGCCTGGATGGGGCACTGAGCATGGGTGGCATCCCTGCTCACAGCAGGGGGCTGGAACCAGATGATCTTTAAGGTCCCTTTTCCAAGCCAGATAATCCTAGGAGTCTGTAAAAGGCATTCCCATGACCTCCTGGCTAAACAACTGGAAGGGGAGGCAGGGTTAGTGCTCCCTTGGAAGGTTTGGACTGCTCCTTGCAGTATTTTCCCCCTGGGCACTTTCTTTTCCCTCAGTGAATCATGTCTTTCCCAGCACATCCAGGCTCTGCCCTTTCCCTCCACCCGAGGGACTCAGAGCCCAAACAGAGCTCTCTTGGCTCAAGTCAGCAGCAACAATTCCCTTCCCACAGGTACAAAATCACCACGGAGAAGCCTCCTGGGGCCATTGCAGGGATCCAGAGGCAGGAGAACGGGAACATCGAGTGGAGCTACGAGCTGCCCATCACCTGCCGCCTCTCCACGTGAGTGTGCCTTGCTGGGGCTGCAGCTCCCGTGCCCTCAGACAGCACAGGGGGGGTTAACAAGGCAGAGAAACCTTTCATCTCCAGGTGTCACAGCTTTCAGACCAGATCTCTGCTTTGCAGAGAGGAAAAGGGAGTGCAGGGCAGGGCAGTGTTTGTGACTCGGAGTTACACCAGCCCACGCAAACCTCTCTTCTCCCCTTGCAGGGGGCTGAAGGACCAGCTGATCCCCATCTTGGCGAATATCCTGGAGGTGGACCAGGAGAAATGCTGGGGATTTGACCAGTTTTTTGCAGGAACCAACGACATTTTGCACAGGATCGTGGTGGACGTGTTCTCCCTGCAGCAGGCGTCCTCCCATCGCATCTACATCCACTCCTACAACACGTAAGGCTGGGTTGGAGGTAAATTTGGGAGTTGGAGGTAAATTTGGGAGTGATTTCCCCTCACTTCAATAGGGGAACCTGGGGGCAGCACCTTTCCCTTTGCACTGCTCCCAAAGCAGGTTAAAACACACCAGGCTCAAATCAGCCTTTGCTGGGAGAGCACAAATGGAGCTGTGGGCACACAGAGAGCCCCAGGGAGGTCCAGGGCGCTCTGCTGACCTTGTCTGATACTTTGCTAAGAGAAAATATCAACATCTTGGTATTTTGAGGGCAGCAGGCTGCTAAAGGGGTGGAAATCTGTGTGCTCACCTCATTGCTTATCCCCATCCTTTCCCTTCTTTCTCCGTTTCAGTACCACCAAGTTTTTAGATGCTGTCTACAAACAGACAAATATAGTCCCTCACCACCAAGAATATTTTTTCGAAGGACACCTGTATGAGCTGGATCCCAATCTACAAGCTCATAACTTCTGCAAAACCACAGAGAGCAGCCCCCTGACTTTGCTGAGCACCTCTGAGCAGCCCGAGGACGTGGTGGGGGTCCGGTACCGAGACCGTGAGTGTGGCTGGTTGGAGAGTGGCTGCTGGAAGAGGGATTTGTTCCAGTCATTATCCTGAGAGATTTCCCATTTCCCAGCTGGCTGATGGGCCCATTTCCTGCATGATCCCAGCTCCTGGGGCCTGGGCAGTGTTTGACCTGGATCCCAGTTCCCACTGGGGTTCCCAGTTCTCCAGACTGGTCGCTTTTCCCACTGCCAGGTTGTGCCAGTCCCCATTCCCAGCAGTGACCCCAGTTCCAGCAGCAGGTTCCCAGTGCCAATTCCCAACCGTGATGCCAGTTCCCAGTGCCACCTCCCAGTCCTCTTTCCGGTCCCTGGAGCAGGATTAGGGGATTTCAGGGTCAGTTTTCCCCTGCCATGTGCTGCCACTCCACAGCCATGTGCCACTCTGGGCTTTGCAGGGAATTCCTGCCTTCATCCATGCTCCCAAAATACCTTGGAGGGTTGCACTGAGGCTGAAATCCTGAGTGGCCTCAGGGTTTATTTGGTGGGTGGGGGCTGCCCACCCTCCAGCTTGGGACCAAACCCCCCGACCCTGCCTGTCTTTGCAGCGGCGCTGGAATTCCCGAAGTTCGTGCCCAGGGTGGACGTGGTGGCCGACTGCAGTGCAGCCAAGGTGGGTGTGCGTGCCAGGGCGGCCCCTGGCAGGGTGCTGGCAGCGGCCTGGGCCTGGCACGGGCCCTGGCAGTGCCCTTTGCCTTGCAGAGTGCCGTGGGTGCCGCTCACCAGACGCTGCGCGTGGGCCGCGCTCTGCGGAGGGGCCGGGAGCTGCTGGCCAGGGGCCTCCACTGGGTGATGTGAGTGACAGAGCCACTGCTGGGCAGGGCACGGGGACAGCCTGCGTCCCCTTAAGGGTTTCCAGCCTCTTCCAGCTGGTGCAGACCCGGGGGGATGGTGGGGTAGAGTCCTGGGGGACTCGGAGGGAGCAGGGCACGAGGGGCACTGTGCCCCATGGGGCTGCACCTGGAGGAAAAACTCCTCGGTGTTGTGAGGATGCTCCTCTTTTGTTCCTTTTTCAGTTTAGGAGAGGCTGAGGAAAAGAGCAGAATTATGATTATGATTATGGCTATGCTTATGATTATTATTATTATGATTATTATTGTTGTTGTTGTCATCATTGTTATTGTTATTGTCATCACTGTGTGCAACTGTTCCTGCCCGGGACAGAGGATTGGAATGAGATGAGCTTTAAGGTCCCTTCCCACCCAAACCATTCCACGATTCCCTGATGAATTTCACTGTCCTTTTGGGGCAGGACAGTGCACAGAGGGCGAGAGCCCCTAAAACCAGCAGCCACACCCAATTTTAGGTTCATGCAGCCCCCTCTGTCACAGAGCAGCTTGAGAGAAGCCACCAGCTCCATCCCCACCCCTTGCCACGCAGCTGGCCCCGGGATGGATCTGTGATTTTGGGCTGTTTTCTCTTTTGGCAGAGGGAACCTGAGGACGGAGTGCTGCAGGATTTTGGAGCAGAGGAGAGGGGCTCACTCCGTGCTCGCCTGCCTGCAGCTCACCCAGGGGAAGACACACGTGCTGTAAGTGAGCTGTGCAGCCTCTGGGCTGTGCCTGGTGAGCTATGGGGCTCTCAAAGGTGCCTGGATAATCAGGAATAAGGAAAATCAAAGGAGTAAGCTGATATTTTGGAGGTAGGAGGCTTTTTCACTGCCTTGGGAATAAGCCACTCTGGCTGTTTCTCCCTCTTTGCTTCAATTTTAATGATTTCACAGAAGACCAGAGTTAGTCCTGACTGGCTCCTGCTCTGGGGTTTTCTGACTGTTGCAGCTCTCAAGCAGGAGGGAGCCAGGGCTGCTGCCAGCTCCAGGGAAAGGAAAACTGAGAAAATTGGGATAAAATAAAGAGCAGGATGGCACCAGCTCCAGGACCCCATGGGGGTCTGGCCCCTGTCACTAGCCCCATTCCCAGGCCTGGAGAGCTGGGCTGCATTCCCAGAGATCCAACATCCCACCAGCCATGCTGAGAGGTCCCATTTCCTTCCAAGAATCTCCACTGAATCATGGAGAGACCCTGGGCTGCCCTCAACCTTCCCCTTCCCCACACCCTCCTTCCCACCCAGCTGCCCTGGGCCAAGCTGAACCCATTTTATCTCCAGCAACCCACGGATATTTTGCTTTTCTGCTGCTTTTTTGTTGTTGCTGTTGTAGTGGAAAATTCTTTGCCGCTGGGTTGCTGTTTTTTCATTCTGTGCCATTTAGCAAAGTCTCTTAATTTCCATTTCATCTGAAAAAAAAAAAAAACAAAATAAAAAAACCAGGGACACATGGTTGCCATTGAGTGCAGCCTGGGGCTGGAGTGCCAAGAGCAGCGATGCTGCAGCTGGCTGCTCTGGCTCTCCCAGCCCTTCCAGCACTGCACCAGGAAAATTTCTGCTGACTTGGCCCCTGTGCCACGCTCACCCAGAGCTCCCGTGCCAGCTGCAGGCACACAGACAGCATCCCAGCTGGCCTGGAGCCAGCGGGTGTAAAACCAACCATTTTGGAACAAATCCCATGCAACAGGGCGAGTTTTTACCAGATCAGCACTTTGCATTTCCTGGCTCAGATCTGGCACTCTGAAATCTGGGTTGCTGCCCAAGGAAATCACTTTGCAGCCCCCCAGGACCCCAGCACGAGGTGGATTCCTGAGCCCCAGTGACAGCTGCTGGATTGTTTCCTCCTTCAGGAATGTTCATTTTCTGCCTTCCCTCAGGTACGAGGCCGTCCCTGCAGGCAGCAGGGGCCCAGCAGGGCTGGATGTGGTGAAGACAAGGCTGCAGAGGGTGAGGAGCATCCCCAGCCCCAGGAGCCCCCACGGCTCCCAGAGCAGCTGGTCCCAGCCTGTCGCCCTCCTCTGCAGGTGGATGAGGAGCTCTCCCAGTGCTCCCACAGCATCTTTGACTTCCAGGGGGCACTGGATGGGATTTTGGCCGAGCTGGTGAAGGACAGGCAGCAAGTGCACGAAGACAAAAGGTGTGTGGTGCAATCCCTGGTGCCACTTGGGGGATGGAGCAGTTCCCCCTCCAGGCACCCTCGGGGTGATGGCCCTGCTCCAGGGACAGGTTCACATTGAGCCCAGAGTGACAACTGCACTCCAAAATGATGCTTCCACCCCAGCCTCACCCCCTCCCTGCCTCCCGAGGGGCCTCACGCCCTTTCCCTGCCCATTGCAGCGTCCAGCAGATGGAATGCTGCCTGGAGAAGATGCAGGTGATCCACAAGCAGTTCAAGAAGGCCAGGACGTGTCTGAGTGAGTGCTGGGGCCAGGGACACGGGGCAGGGATGTCCCTGCACTGTCCCCGTGAGAAATTGGATGGTTTTGCTCTGCTGGCATCAGCAGTTACCTCATGGAACCCTCGAACCACAGAACGCTTTGGGCTGAGAGGACCTTGTAGAGCTTCTATTTCTGTGTCCTGAGCCAGGAAAATCCCCTTCAGCCACCCCTGTGCCTCGTGAAATTGCCCATTCCTTGGGCTGTCAGCAGGAAACGTGTGGTGACCGTGTTTTTCCTCCCCAGGGCTGGGCTACAACGAGGAACAAATCCACAAGCTGGACAAGTGAGTCCCACCCCTGTCCCCTGCCCAGGAGCTGCCCCTTGCTGGGGCCAGGCTTGGTGGCTCTGCTTGGGTCCCAAAGGGTAAAAATTGTGCCTGGTGCTTTCAGCTGGAGGTGGCTCCGTGCTGGCTCTTCCTTCAGGAGCTCTGCCAGGGAAGGTTTCAAGGCCTGAAGTCTCTCAGGTGAAGCTGTGGGAGCAGCTCAGCAGAGGAGGGGACAGGGAGCTGCTCCGGGGCACATCCCTGTGCTGGAGGAGGGGACAAACCCTGTCAGGCTGTTGCTCACCAGGACTTGCTCTGATTTTTTCCACTGAGATGCTGATTTTGGAAGTGTCTCTGCTTCACTTGGCGTGGCAGTGAAGTGCCTGATGGATTTTGTACCTTTAAGAATCCTCCTTTGGGTTTCCAGCGAAACCAGGGGAATTTAGGCAGGCAAGAAATGCAATTCCCACCTCAGCGTGCAGCAGGGAGGGTGGAACCCCAGAGCTTCCTTTGCCTCACTCAGTCTAACCTCGGGTATTTGCCTTGAATTCCAAGGCAGAGGCTCCTCAGCAGTGCCCTGGAGGGGGGACAGGAGCTGAATCCCCCAAAACCTCCCTCTCCTTTCTGAGCATCCAGCCCCTCTTTCTCCATGCAGCTTTAGGCCTCCTGTGATGCTCCTTCCACATCTCGAAGGAAATAATTGTGTTTTCTCTCTCTTATTCCCGGCTTTAGGCTGAATTTGGGGAACCTGGCCAGGAGGGTTCTGTCCATTTTCCAGAATGAATGTGTCCAGCACTACCAGGAGGCCCTGGCCCTGCACAGCAGCAGGATGAGGTACCAGCCCCACCCCAGGGATTTGGGATTTTGTGGGAACCCACCAAGGGTCAGGGCTTCCAGGTGCTCTCTGCTATGGATCGAGTGTGGAGATGGAAATGGGGGTTTTGGGAAATGCTGAGGGACTGCACAGGGGTGAAAAACCCTCAAACAGCTCTGTGAAGTCCCACTGGGTGGGCTGGCTCCTGTCCCATAGTTCTGCCCTGCTCTTTAAAAATATATTATATTATATTAATTATATTATATTATATTATATTATATTATATTATATTATATTATATTATATTGTATTAATTATATTATATTAATTATATTATATTAATTATATTATATTATATTAATTATATATATTATATTAATTATATTATATTATATTATATTAAAATATATATAATATAAATATAATATATGATATTTAAAATATTATATTTTCATATAATAGAATTTTAATATTAACTATTTTAATAATTTATAACTATAGTCATTCATAATTTAATATTTAATCCCTTTAATATTAAAATTCGTACATATTTTAATATAAAAATATTATCTTTTATTTAATTATACAGATATTATATTTTTTTAAAGTTTATATTTAAATTTTTATATTTTAAAAAGCCTAACCCTAAACTTGCAGCTGGAGTTCAAGCAGCTCTGGCTTGATATAAGAGGTTCTTTTAGCAGGACAGGATTGCTATTGAGACAGAGAGATTTACTCGCTGGGAATGATTTTCTGCTAAACGGTGCTTGGGGAATAATGCAAAGAGCAAATTACCCCGCGGTAATTGAGAGCAATCCACGGCCTGTGGCAGCAGGGAGGGAGAGGATGTTGGAAAAATCGGAATTTCATGGCAAGGTTGCTCTGGAGAGGAGCAGCCTCCCCTGGGCTGCCGGGGTGGGTGGAGGGAGGAGGAGTTTCTGGAATACTTCACAATTAAACCCATTTTTTGACCCGATCCCATTTCTGGTGGGGAGTAACCCTGGGCTGGATTTACAAGCAGAGGGGGTTTTTAGGCTGGAAGTTTGATCTGGATGCTCAGAATTTCTCCCTGTGCTCTCCCTGCCTCCTCCTGACCTTTTCCCTGCCCTATCCCAGTTTTTTCCCAGTCTTTCCCCATCCTTCTCCCATTCCCAGCCCCAGCTTGTCCCAGCAGGGGTTTCTGTGCTGCCAGCCCTCACTGAAGGCAGGTTTCACTCTGAGGACAGAACTGTGTCCCACAATCTCCTCATCACTCCAATGAAATCTCCTTTGGTTTCTTTGGGATTGAGATTCCCCCCTAGATGTGAAGCCCCACAAAATCCATGCAGTGCAGGACACTAAAGCAGGGTTTTACCTCTTCTCACAGGGAGGAAAAATCCTTCTCCACGTTTTCCTGGGGTATTTTTGTACCTGTTTGCATGTCCTCATGAGTCACAGCTGGATACTTTTAATTTCTAGTTACTTCAATTTTAATTGTCCTGTTTTGTTTCCTGCCAGGGTTTGTTTGTGGTTGTTTTTCTGGGGACTTGAGGTGGATCATTCACCTGAAATATTCTTTCCTTTGTTTTTTTTTTAAACCCAAACCAAACATTTTTATTATTTTTAACACAACTCCTGATGTGCCTGCTGGGTGTGAGGAGCCTGTTTTTGGGTAGGAACAAGAGGCCCAGCCTGTGCTGGGTGAAGTGATAGGCTTGAGGCGCCTCGTTTGCAATCAGCATTCCCTGATTAATTAGCTGTTAGTGCTGTTTGGATAACCTGGCCGATGGTGGCTGCTGCAGCTGCAATTACAACGTGCCCTGACTCATTTGCTCCCCTTCAGGATTTTGAACCCAGCCAGGTCTGCAGAAAGCAGCGTGCAATTAAAACACACACAGACACACAAAAAAAAAAAATTAACGATGCCACGTGTTGAGTGGGAGCTTTGACATCATTTTCTCCTTCCAGGAAAGTTTGTGAGATAAGGAAGCAGCTGAAGAGGCTCAGCAACCGCATCAGTGCCTGCAGTGTGGAGATGATGGAGTGCCAGGACTGCCTGCAGGGTGTAGGTGTCCAGCTCCACAAGCTCCACAGCTCCTGGGCTCATCAGGGCCTTTTTGAACCCCTCACTGCAGCTTTTTGTGGGTGATCCAAGCTGGGGGTGCTGCTTTGTGTCAGCAGGGAGTGGGCAAACCTTTGGCAAAGGCGCTGCTGGTGCCAAGGATTGCCTGGCACGGGGGGTCTGTGCCAAATAAACGGGAATTGTGACAGGAGGAAAATGCTGCTCTGGCTCCAGCTGCCACAGCAAAGCTGCTGGGCTGGGCACAGCCCCTGGCAGTGTGCTGCTCCGTGGGTTATTTCTGTTCATCATTTGTCCTGGAGCTGTGCTGGGTGTGACTCTGTGGCTGCCACCGAGTGTTTGGGCCCAGGTCAGCCCCACGGACTGGTTGGGCACTGCCAGGACACTCCATCTCCATCTCCATCTCCATCCCATCTCCACAGGCTCTGGACAGGCTTCTCCAGGTGGAGAAATGGAATTTGGCTCCTCCTACACCTTCCCCCGTCCCCCTGAGCCAGGCCGGCCAGGAGATGGCTCTGCGGTGAGTCTTTGGTGTTGGGTAACACTTCTTTGTTTTTGACTCAGAGTTAATTTTTATTCCATTTTCAGTCTCATTTGAAGGGTGAGACAATACCTATGTCACAATTCACACCATCACAATCAGAAGCTGCCTATTTCCTAATTACAAAGCACTATAAGTGTTTCTTAGCTTATTAACTTTTTGTCACACCATGTTGTAGATGCCTTAAAGCAAATAATCTAAAACTACCCCTCGTGAGTGCCACTGTAATGCATCTTTCACAGTTCTATTTCTCCAGTCTAGTCCTATTTGCAAGGCCATCTTTTGAAAGTTTTTTTCTAGCTCCATTTCTCTCTCAACGATATCTGATTCCATAACATTCTTAAATCAGTATTTCTTACCTCAAAGTTTGCATACTGTGCATCAGACCCTGAGGACTCTCTGCAAATCCACTCCCCACACTTGGGAAGGGGGGCTGGGGACAGCAGCTCCTGCTGCTCAGCCTCAGGAAAGGGCTGAGGGCTCTGAAGCTGGGACCCTGCTGGGTGTGATCCCTGCCCCGTGCCCTGTGGGGAATTAGGGCTGGATTTGCCCCATAAAATACAGGAATTAGGGCTGGATTTGCCCCTGCAGGATGCAGGAATTAGAGCTGGATTTGCCCCTGCAGGATGCAGGAATTAGGACTGGATTTGTCCCCATAAAATGCAGGAATTAGGGCTGGATTTGCCCCTAAAGATGCAGGAATCAGGGCTGGATTTGCCCCTGCAGGATGCAGGAATTAGGACTGGATTTGCCCCTAAAGGTGCAGGAATTAGGGCTGGATTTGCCCCATAAAATGCAGGAAATAGGGCTGGATTTGCCCCTGCAGGATGCAGGAATTAAGGCTGGATTTGTCCCCATAAAATGCAGGAATTATAGCTGGCTGTGTCCCTGCAGGAATTAGGGCTGGATTTTCCCCATAAAATGCAGGAATTAGGACTGGATTTGCCCCATAAAACGCAGGAATCAGGGCTGGATTTGCCCCATAAAACGCAGGAATCAGGGCTGGATTTGCCCCTAAAGGTGCAGGAATCAGGGCTGGCTGTGTCCTGGCAGGATGCAGGAATTAGGGCTGGATTTTCCCCATAAAATGCAGGAATCAGGGCTGGATTTTCCCCATAAAATGCAGGAATCAGGGCTGGATTTTCCCCATAAAATGCAGGAATCAGGGCTGGATTTTCCCATAAAACGCAGGAATCAGGGCTGGATTTGCCCATAAAACGCAGGAATCAGGGCTGGATTTGCCCATAAAACACAGGAATCAGGGCTGGCTGTGTCCCTGCAGGAATTAGTGCTGGATTTGCCCCTAAAGGTGCAGGAATTAGGGCTGGATTTTCCCCATAAAACGCAGGAATCAGGGCTGGATTTGCCCATAAAACGCAGGAATCAGGGCTGGCTGTGTCCCGGCAGGATGCAGGAGCTGCTGGAGCAGATGAGGTCGGTCGCCTGCGATCTGCAGCTCAACAACAGCATCATCGAGCGGTGAGTGAGGGCGGGGATCCCAGCAGGGATCGCTGCTCCTGCCCCCAGGGATGTCCCGGAGCTCCAGGCACAGCCACCAGCGCTGCTGGGCTGCATTTGGCGTTTTGAACTGCCCCACGTTTGCATCACGGCCTGGCAGCAGCAGAGTTTCTCTTTCTTGGAGTTGTAGCCAAGAACTTCTCCATCATTTCTTCCCCCTCTTCCCAGCCGTGTCCCTGTGCTGGCCACACTGCCATGGGAACTCGATTTCTGTATGAAAATCTCTGCAAAACCCAGCATCTATGACTTTTTCCCCCCCTCTAATATCCAATTTAAACCTCCCCTGGTGCAACCTGGTAGTGTGCTGCTCCTTGGATTATTCTGTTTAATAATAAATAGGCCTCTAATCACAGAATCCCAGGATAATGAGGTTGGGAGAGACCTCTAAGATCATCAAGTCCAACCTGTGCCCTAACACCTCAACTAGACCATAGCACCAAGTGCCATGCCCAGTCTTTTTTAAAACACATCCAGAGATGGTGATTCTACCACCTCCCTGGGAAGACAATTCCAGTACTTTATTATTCTTTCGGTGAAAACATTTTTCCTAAAAAAAAAAAAAATTAAAGCAAAAAAAAATTTTTTAAGCAAAAATTTTTTCCTAATTTTTTTTTCCCTAAAAATATCCTATCACTTGTTACCTGGGAGAAGAGACCAACCCCCACCTCACCACAGCCTCCTTCCAGGGAGCTGCAGGGAGCAGTAAGGTCCCACTGAGCCTCCTTTTCTTCAGGGCAAACACCTCCAGCTCCTTCAGCTGCTCCTCACAGGACAAGTTTTCCAGCCCCAAAATTAAAGCAAACCTCTGGCTTTGCAGACAGGAGAGGTGTTGCTGTGGTTGTCCATTTATTCAGACTGAGAAAAGCTGGGATTCACCCCCGTGCTTTTCCTCCTCTGCATCCTTTTCTCGAGGCTCTGAATGCAAATGGACAATGGGAATGTGCCCAGCAGCACGTCCAGGAGTTTTAAACTACAAAACCCAAGGAATTGGGAATCCAGCCCCGTTTTTAGGACCACATCTGACCTAAATCCTCTTGTCCCCGCAGGTTGGGCAGGGCTGCTCCCACTCCCAGCGTTTGAGGGACACGGTGAAGGTGCAGCTGCTGAAGCAAAAGCGTTTCCCAGCACAGGGAATGCGATGGAGCCGTCGGATTTCCGTGCCCTGGGAGCTCTCCGTGTCCTACCTCTGTGCTCCAGCACTTTGCACCTTCTCCCCCATCAGCCCCGAGTGCCCTGAGCCTCTGGAAGTTTGGCCAAAAAAATCCAGTGGGGTTCTATGGTTTTCTTTTTAAAATAAAAATACTTGAAGGACTTGGTGTTTTCATTGCTTCTCTGCATCACTGTGTCCCATCAGGAAGAAGAACAGCTTTAATCTTTCATCCTCTTACTTATTTAGGAATTATTCCCACTGTTAAGGTGCTGGAGTGGGGCAGGGGGTGCTGGTGGCTGTGAGTGCTTGGAGCTGCCCTGGGAAGACATTCCCAAGCCTTCCCTGCTCCAGAGGAAGAGGATGGAGGGGGAACACTTCCCTCCCACCTTGTTGTCCCTCGGGAGTGGCACAGAGAGCTGCGGGAGGGCCCTGCTGAGCCAGCCCTTTGTTAGGGACAATTCTGCTCTGGTTTCCCGACTGCTTTTTGATCTCGAGGTTGATGAGGAGCCGTAATTCCCTCCCTGCTTATCAGCCAGGGCAGCTGCTATCAGTGCTATCAGTGCTATCAGTGCGGAGCAGCCGAGCAGCCACGGGGATTGCCAGATCTGGGAGTGGGAGATGGGAGCAGGAGATATCTGTGGGAAGGCTCAGCCACGCTGCCCCTCAGCCTGTCCCCAGCGTGATTTATGGGCTGTCCCCCCATCCCACCCCAGGGAGCAGCACCAAAGCCGGGCAGGGTGACAAATCCCACCCTGCTGGGCCCATCCCAGCCATCCTGGCACGTCCCAGAGCCGGGACACATCCATCCATCCCTGCAGAGGCAGCGAAAGGAAGGAGCAGCAGCAGCTGCAGGGCTCTGCCCGGCCTGACTTTCCTGTAGGAACATGCCAAGGGTGCCCAGGAGCCTCCCCCGCCCAGGAAACCTGGGTGGAATTTGGCACCAGAGCTCCCCACTCATTTTAATTATAAAAACCAACATCCTGAATGTCAAACCCAACTGTTTGCTGTGCAGAGGTGGAGCTAATCTGTCGCTTAAAAGCTTTTCTCCTATGAATTATTTTCTGGGAATCTCCTGGGTTTTCTAATGGGAGTTATTTTGAATCCAGGCAGGATTCACTGATGTTCCTGCAGCAGCAGGGCAGGGAGCCCAGGCAGGGTCCCTGCTGCACCTCCTGGCACTCAGTGGAGCTGCACTGACTCGCACCAGCTGAGCATTTGACCTGGAACATGTTTGGCTTCAACTAAAAGGGATTTATTTCTTGGCAAACGGAAAAAAAAGAGTTTTTGCTAATAGCCCTTGTCATGCTTTAACTGCTGTAACACAGCAGCTGCAGAGGGGACTTCTGGAATCCAAATGAAACAAGAGTTTTCCTGCCAATGTTAATTACTTGGGGTTTTCTTTTTCCCCTAAAATATTTTAACCTGTGGCCTAAAAGAGCTCCCTGTGCTGTCAGCTCTGAATACCTGAAGGGACAGCTGGGAAGAGTGATGACTGTCAGGAGCCTCTTGTGCAGGCTGAGCCAGAGTTTACTGTGGGGACAGAAAATACTACATTTATTTAGTGTTTTTATGCCCTGAGGCTACAGAACGGAGACTGGATGGTATTGGGAAATTGAAAGTCCAGAATGGTTTTAGGAAGTTCCCAACCAGGTGTCAGGTAGCCCTTCACCCTCAGAAATTCCCTTCATTGTAGGTGATTCTTGATGCAATTAACAGTTTGTGGAGGACATAGGACAAAACACCAAGCTTTTGTGGAACAATTTACTGAGGAATAAATCTGCTGCTGTTTTCAAGCAGAAGCAGAGGTATGAAAGCAAATCAGGATCCTGAATTGGGATGGAAAAGACCTTACAAAAATTAATCTTGCTGCTTAGCACAAAACAAAACTCCAATTTTCCCAGCTGCATTATTACTCCTTCGGTTTGAATCTGTTATTAGGGGCTACTGTGAGTCAGAGCCAGTGTTTTAATCCAGCCTTCAAATTAGAATCCTTGAAAAGGATTTAGATATCCTCAGCTTATCCTGTCCTCAGCAGTACACGGGAGACGTCAAATTCTGCTTTCCTCAAGCCCGGATTCACCAACCCAGCTCTGCCCTCCCTGCAGCCGCCTCTCACCTCCCTTCTCCTCCAAAAACCGCAGAAATTGGGGGATAATTCTGTCTGAGTGAGCGTGTTTCAAGCCAGAACGAGTGAGAGCAGCGGTGTCCTGCGTGGCTCGGGGACGTGGCACCCTCCAGCCACGCACCCCAGAGGAGCAATCGCCCTCCGGCCGGCGGGGAGGGGGTGGCAGCGGTGACAGCGGTGACAGGGTGTCCCCTGCGCGGCGACACCGCTGGAAGGAGGCGGCCACTGGCAGTGGCAGGGGACAGGCAGAGCCAGAGCCGCCACCCGCAGCCGTGCCCGGGGGAAGGAGCGGCAGCATCGCCCCCGAGCCGCTGCGCTTTGGCCGCGGTGTTTTCCCTTTGGTTTCCCACGAGCTCGAGGGAATTCCCGCGTGTCCCAGCCCTCGGAGCCCTGCTGTCCCTGCAGAGGGGACACGGGCTTTTCCCCAGCTGCCCCACGCCTGACCGTCCTGCCCACGCGGGGACAGAGCCGCGACACAGCGGCTGGGACGCGGCTGCGCTCCCGCAGAAGACGCTGCGGGAAACAGCCGGCTGTGCTTCGTGGGACCCCCACAGGGGATGCACGGACCCCCCCGGGGAACCCCAGACCCGCGGGGGTGACGGTCCGGCGGGGCCAGCCCGCGGGGATTCCCGGCGAGAGAGCCGCGGGGACATTCCCGGGGCGCGGACGGGGAATGCCGGGGCGAGGAGCGCGTCCACGGGCAAACATCGCGCGGGGGCTGCGAGCGCGAAGCGCCCCGGCCCTCGGGGGGGG
>QUSF01000221.1:0-28592 GCA_003676055.1 Chloebia gouldiae | reverse complement strand
GAGCGTGGGCGTTGATTCGAGGGTTAATGAGGGTAAATGGCTGCAGGAAAGCTCCGTTATTCCTTATGGATAATCAGGGGGAAAATCATCGCCAGGTTTGCTTGATCTGAGCACGCAGCCACGTTCCTGGAGGGTTCCTGCTGGAAAGGAGGAGGATGGAGGGAAAATAATGTCAGTATTCCAGTAGGAGATTAACAGGATGCCTGGATACACTGGCAGGAGGGGAAGAGGCCTGAAAACACACAACAAAAAAATGAAACAGCTGGCATAATTGGAAGTCATTAAACCATATTATCAAAATTAAGCAAAGTGGAAGCGCCAGAGAAATAACTATTTAAATATCAGCTATTTAAGGACTGTTCCCTCCCTCCCTCCCTCCCTGCAGAGGTGCCCAGGGCATGAGCGTGGATCTCCAAGGAGTGCTGGCTGCCAGCCTTGGTTTGAGAGTTTCAGTGGTCCCAGGGGATGGAGACTCTTCAATCCCTGTTAGGACCTGCACTAATCCCAGGCTCGGCCCGGAAGGCTCAGCTTTGCTTTAATCCCCCCACAGCCCTGCAGTGTCTGGGGCTCCTGCGTGGGTGGCACAGGCTGCAGGGCCAGGGAGGGTGAGATGGGAGAAGCTTAAGGCATGGCTGGGAGACCTGCCTGGAGGGCATGTGGCTGGGATGGAGCCTTTTCAGGCTCTGTGGGCTTTTTGGGAATGTTTGGAACAGCTCTGCAGGAAAGTGGTGGAGTCACCATGCCTCCAATGTTCAGAACATGAGTGGATGGGGCTCTCCATGATCTGCCCTGGTGGGTGTGGTGGGATTCAGTCAAAGGGCTTTTCCAGCCTTGCTGATTCTGTGGTTCTGTGTTCTGTCCCTCATTACAACCCCCTGCTTATACCCCTCCCTGTGGAGGACCCTGATGTGCTCGTGCAGAACTGGAGATGGGAACAATTTGCACTTTTCCAAAGGCAAACGTAGGGTTTCTGTTTGGTGTGTGGGGTTTGGTTTTTATCCATCCTTTGCTGGGCAGCTGCTGCTCAGAATAAAATGATCAGGAGGGATCTGAAGTGGGATGGGATTGATCTTCTTAAATCTTCTTAAATAATGCATTACAAAAGGGCTCAGAGTGGGTTCTCCACTCCAGGTGTTTGCAGCTAAATTTGTGTGTGGTTACCTCTCCTTTGGATGACACTGGGCTTCCCCCAGCAATTCTGGGCTCTTGGAAAAAAATGGGAAAGGCTTGTTTCATCTTCAGGGCCATCACCCCAGCCAGGGTTATTGATGGGCCTAATAACAAACAGGGAGCCTGTGCTTCGTGGCCATCCATCACCCTGCCACGGCCCTGGTGTCACCCTGGGGAGGGGGAGGCATCCTGTGCCAAGGAAACAAAAGTGTCTCTGCAATTCCAGCAGCAGACAGAAATCCATCAGCCCTTCCCAAAGGCCCGGCTGGGGATTGCACCTCGGAATCCTCAGGGCAGCAAAGCCCTGCCTGGGGTCGCTGTGCTGGGGCTGTGGGGGCTGATTCGAGGGTTAATGAGGGTGAATGGCTGCAGGAAAGCTGCGTTATTCCTTATGGATAATCAGGGAAAAAATCATCGCCAGGTTTGCTTGATCTGAGCACGCAGCCACGTTCCTGGAGAGTTCCTGCTGGAAAGGAGGAGGATGGAGAGAAAATAATGTCAATATTCCAGTAGGAGATTAACAGGATGCCTGGATACACTGGCAGGTGGGGAAGAGGCCTGAAAACACACAACAAAAAAATGAAACAGCTGGCATAATTGGAAGTCATTAAACCATATTATCAAAATTAAGCAAAGTGGAAGCGCCAGAGAAATAACTATTTAAATATCAGCTATTTAAGGACTGTTACCATGTTAATACCAAGCATTAATAATTTGGGCTTTGATCCAGTTAAGTATTGAGGAGTATTTTACACTTGGGTCCCAAATTAGCCTCCCAGGGTGACATCCAGACCCTGCTGAAGCTGCCAAAAACCTCTGCTGGTCTCGCAGCACCAGGAGCTGCTCCCTGCACCTGGCAGGGCTGGTTGTGTGCTGTGACCTGGTGCTGGGCATGGGCTCAGTGGGGATTTGGGGGGCTGATGTGCAGGTAACCATGTGGAGCTGCTGCTAACAAAGGGGTCAAAGCTATTTGATTTATTTGGCTTTGTTGTATTTTTTTTTATGGAGCTGATGTCCCAAGCAGTTGGACTGCAGGGAATAAATGAGGGATTCTTGGAGAATCCAAAGGTTCCATGGGAAACTTCTGGGCTAAAGCTTCATAGAAGATCCCAGTGCTGCTGCTCCCAACCCTCACTTTCTGCTGGTGTTGCACATGCTCAATTTAAGGCTCTTTCTCTAAATTTATCCCTGTGGAGCAGAGGGGGCTGTGCTGCTGCAGGAACACGCTGCTGCCATAAGAACGTGGCTTATTTATTCCTTCTGTAAATAAGGCACTTGGATCCTTGCCTTCCTCTTTCTGAGATGCAGATGTTGCCAGTCCTTCCATCTAGATCCCCATTTGTATTCACGGGTTGCTGCCGTGGTGGGCACGAAGCTCTCAAAGCTTTGTAGCAATTGAAGTTCTTCAGCTGGAAGGGTTTGGAGCAACATCTGCAATCTGTCAGGAGGAGAGGTTTTGGTGCTGGGTGGTGGCTTGTGGGAAGCTCTTGGAGTGCTGGAGGAGCAAGTTGAGATTTTGGGAAGAAATTCCTCCCTGTGAGGGTGAGAGGCCCTGGCACAGGGTGCCCAGAGCAGCTGTGGCTGCCCCTGGATCCCTGAAATGTCCCAGGCCAGGCTGGATGGGGCTGGGAGCACCCTGGGACAGTGGGAGGTGTCCCCCTGTGGGGAGCAGAGCCCTTCCCCTGCCCAGCCCCACAAATCCCTGTGATCTCCACCGAGCAGGAAGGTCACGGCTGCTGTAAAAGCAGCACCCAGGAGCTGAAGCTTTTTCCTGGGCTGCAGTCGAAGCTGCCTCGGTCTGGCTGCTGAAATTGCTCCTGCTGCTCTGAAATCAGCTGCAGCACGGACAGGCACCCGCTTGTGATGGCCAGGGGCTCCTGGCACCGCGAGGGCGTCTGAGCTGCATCCCCACCTGCCTCCCCCTTTCCCCAATTTCCCCACCAGCCCGATTCCCTCAGGTGGTGCCAGGGCGGCTCCGGGGGATGCTCCAGCAGGCGCGGAGCAGCCCGCAGCCCTCCGCGGCAGCGCGGTTCGGCTCTCCGAGGTGCTGCCCCAGGGGCCAGGGGCCAAGCCCAGCACCTCGGGGCAAGAAACTCTGCGAGAGGAAGTGGCCGGGCTGCGGCAGTGCGAGGCGAGGGCAGGAAGGGGAGGCGATGCTGCTGCTGCTGCTGCTGCTGCGCGGGCAGCCCCGGGAGCGCAGCGGGAGCGCAGCCGGAGCGCAGCCGGGGCTCTGCCCCTTCCATGCTGCCCCAGCGCCGCTGCGCAGGGAGGCGGGTGCGGGAGGCGAGGCAAGGGAAGGGTTACCCGGCACGGCTGCCTGCGAAGCAGGAATAGCTCGGCAGGATGAGCAGAAGGAGCTGCTGCAGATAAGCGGCGAGCCGGGGATGTGAGCGCAGCGGGGACCCCGGTGGTCGCCGGCCCCCCGAGCCCCCCGGCTCGCCCGCAGCCCCTCGCCTCTGCCCGGCTCCCATGACCATCGGCAGCAGCATGAGCAGCGGCTACTGCAGCTTGGATGAAGACCTCGAGGATTGCTTTTTCACGGCCAAAACCTCGTTCTTCCGCAGCGCGCAGAGCAAGGTCCCTGCCAAGGTAACGCAGGGCTGGGGGATGCCGGCGCTGCCGCACGTTTGGCTGCGGGTGCTGCCAAAAATGAGCCGGGGCAGGGGCCAGGGCAGAGCTGCGGGCCACGAGGGGTTCTGCCCTCTCCGCTGCGGGTTTTTCTTTGCATTCTCCACGCCGGGTTTCCCCGCTGCCCGGGGATCCACGGCTCTCGGTGTGTTTTTTCAGCTTTAGGTGAAATCCTTTCTAGGCAGCTGTCAGCCACGGGGCAGGCTCCCCGGTGGGGAGAAGCGGTTTGGCCTTGTAGAATCTGTACCGTGGGTGAAAACTGCGCCTCTGGGGTGGATGGGAAAGTTCAGGGCAGGATTAATCCGTGAGCTGATCAACACGGTGATGAACGTGGTCCTTTTCTGGGAGCCTGGGGCTGTGTGTGTGCCTGCCTTGGAGAAGGACAGAGGGTTTGGCTGGGCAGTGTTTCACCCAGCATGAGATTTGTGTCTCAGCAACGCTGACAATGCTGTTCCACAGTTTTTCAATGTCTATTAAAAAAAAAAAATTTAAAATCCTCGTCATGAACTTTGGGGCCCCAGCTAGAGCTGAGCATAAAAGGAGAAGGTGCTGCTGCAGAAGTGGGAGTTTCACATGGGAACGAGAGCCCTGCAGCACCCAGAGATCAAATCTGGCCCAGGGAGCAGCTTTTTCTCTTAAAATCTTCCTGTAAACCACCAGCACTGACATGCTTCAAGTTCAGCCTCTGCTGTACTTGCACCTGAGGCTGCAGAGCTGCAGCCCTCAGCAGGTGCTTTGGGGTTCAGCTTCCTGCAGCACCTCCAAGGGCTCTCCCTGGGCAGGGGGGGCTGCTCTGGAGGGGGAGCTTCTGTCAGCTGGGAATTTTATTGAATTTCCCTGCAGAAATGGTTTAAGATGGGATATTCCCAGCTAGCCAGCAGCTCCCTCTCACTATGATTAACCGACACGTACTGCTGGTTTTTAAATGTCATTTGATGATTCATTTGTGTAGGAGATGGAGGAGATTGGGGTGCTGGTACAGCCAGAGCTGCTCTGTTTGAGCCAGGGCACTGCAGATCCTGGGGAATCTCTGGAAATCAGCCTGGGGCTGTTGCTGTTTGGGATTTCTCCCTCTCAGAGGGGTCAGGGGCTGCTGCAGCCCCTTTTTGCCCAGCTCCTCACCTGGATGTGACCAGCGTGGGTGGCAGAGCTCAGGCTGCCAGAGAAGATGGAGCCTTTCAGGGGTTTGGTGTTGTGGGGAGGAAATGGTTCCTGTGCATGAAAAAACAACCCCACATGCACGAAACGTGCTGCTGAGCCCAACTGGTGTTGTGTAATGGGGCTGTGTCAGGAGGTGGATTCTCACAGAGGTGGGAACCACGCTCAGGCCTTGGTGGAGGAACATTTTGGGGGGGTTCATGGCTTGTTTGGGGTTGGTGGTGGTGGAGGTCCCGCAGGAGGAAGAGGTGGTGGTGGACACTGAGGAGGTGGTTGACATCTCTCTTGGATTTTGATTCACTCCCTGTCCTCTCTTTTTAACTTGGCACATTATTAAAGTGGTAATTATTGAATGTGGACTATTTCCACCCCTGCAAGAGCTGCGTGGGACAGCAGCTCTGTTTTTCACCACCTGCTCCTGGCCACAGGGTGAAAACATCAGCTGAGACCCCAGAGTGAGTTATGCTGGTGGATGTGTTTGGGAGTGGTGCTGATTGTCCATCCTGGGCTGCCCAGGGTGGTTCCTGAGCCCAGGGCAGGGCTGCAGTGTGGCAGGGCCTGCTCCAAGCAGGAGGAAGATAAATGTGGATAATTTAGGGATGCATGTCCTGAAAGACACAGGAAACATCTCTGGAGAGGAAATGAGGTGTGGGTGGGTAGGAGGGGACACACAGGCATGGCACTTACTGGAGTGGGATTTGATCTGCAGGATTACAGAAACCATTTTTCTGATTGAAACGGCTGTATTAGTCTGAAGAGCCTCTTTCTAGGAATGCTGTAATTCCTTTTTATTTTCAGAACCATCAGTGAAATCACTCTTCATTAGCAAAGAGCTGGTTCAGATCTCAGATGTGACCTCATCCCTGGAGATCCATTACTTTGCATTTTTGGGCCTCTCCAGCTGAATGGCTTCAGTGGCTTCTGCCTGAAGCCTGATTGCTTAAAACTCTGCAAAATTGCTCTTGGAGTCCTGCATCAGTGGCTGATGAGAGAGAGGGAAGGGGGCAGGGGAATGTCCAGGGATGGGAAGCACAGGAGGGGCAGAACCCAAGCCAGGCTGGATGAAGGCATCTCCAAGATCCCACCCAGCCTTGCCCCATAATCCCAGAGCTGGCTGGTGCTCAGGGCAGGTTTTTGGGGTGCAGGGAACCAGCTGGGGCTGGGTGGGCAGCCTGGGCATGGCCAGCCCGCTGCAATGCAGAGCAGTTCCAGCCTGGACCCCTCTGAGATGCAGCTCCCTGTGAGGACCTTGTCAGCTCTCAGTGCTGAGCTGTGGCAGGAAAATCGGTTTCTAAGTGAAATCTCCATGGCAATCAAAACACTGAGCCCGTCTTCACTTGCTCTAACCTCTCTGAAATGCAGCAGCCATCCCCTGCTCTCCTGTCTGCTGCCTTTTCCTCTGAACCCCAAAGTAAACCACGGCACCTCATCTGAATTTCTCAAAGGGAGGGAAATGTTGGGGGTATTTAAGGTTTTTTTTGAGGGTTTTTTTCGGTCCAGATCTCTTGTATGATTCTCCCCTCTGCCTGTCTGTGCTGGAGCAGTGGATCCTTTCCCAATTTAGTGCTGTGAGCCCTGGGAGTGGGTGTTGAAGGGGAAGTGTTGGGTGTTGTGCAGGGATGGAGAGCTCTGTGAGAGCAGAGATGTCCCAGCTCTGGTGACAGCCCTGTCCCCACTGTCCCCAAGCTGCCACCACTCCTTGCTGCAGCTGGATTTACAGATCTGGGCTGTTGGTTCTCACATTTCTGACTCAAATCTGGAGCATTCACATTTATTTCCAGTCCTTTGTGCTGGGCTGTGTTTGTGGTCACAGGTGATGCTGCTCTGAGCTGCAGCTCCACAGCCAGGGACACTCAGATGTGCTTCTCCAGGCTTTGTTTTCTGGTGTTTTAAGACAAATCTTTCCTTAATAAGAAGAAAACCTGAGGATTGATGGCCCAGCTCATAAAATCCCTTCAGAGGAGGTCCCTGAAATGTTCCTGCAGTCTGAACAAGAAGCCAAAGGGAGAGCCAGGGCTGTGGGTTTGGGAATGTGAATTGTCCCAGCCTGGCTGATGGAAACAGGGATGGAGCTGAGCCCGAGCACACCAGGGAGGACTTGGCCACTCCTGCCTGAGATCAGAGTGCCAAGAATGTAGTGATGCTGGGCCAGATCCATCCCCAGAACTCTGCTCTTCAAATTCATTAATGAGAGAGCTGGGGAGGAGAACTGGCTGGGGGTGAGGGACAGGGATGGTGGCCCCAGAGCTGCAGGGATGGTGGCCCTGGGCCTCCAGAGAGTGTCCACCACACTCAAACTTTCTGCCTCTGCTGCTTTCCCATGCCTGGTTTGCTGGTGAAGCCACAGGTCCTGAGCTGCTGGTCCTCCAGGCTGTGACCACACAGCAGCTCCTGTGGCGGGACAGCTCCTGGGTCCCACCTGGAGCTGTTATTCCCAAAACCAGGGGCCCAGCGTGGTGCAGAGCTGCTGCCTCAGCTGCTTTTACAAGGTTGTTAAGTTGGGAGTTGATTTGAAGAAGGTGAGAGGCTGTAGGGAGGGTGCTCTTTGAACGTGGGGTGTGTTTCTCCTGGCATCCTTGTAAATGACAATTATCTGTCACAGGAGGCTTCCTTGTTGCCTCTCTTGGTTTAGAATTCCTTTGAGAGCTGTCACCATCATCTCAATGGCCCCTGGGTTGTCCATAAAAGCCTGGCAGGAGTTTACAGCTCATTAGCTGAGTGCTGGCTTGCACAGAGGGGGCCAGCCCCAGGCCGTGGGCTTTGTGTGCCACGGTCCTGCCCTGGTCCTGGGCAGCCTTTGTCCCGTGGAGCATTAGCCCAAGTGCCAGCTGCGGCTCCAGTCCTTCCTTACAATCGGGATTTCTCACAGCAGAGCAGCAGTGTGGGCTGGGGAGGGCAGAAGGAGGGCACAGGCAGGTCCTGCTCTGCTCTGGATGTCCCAAATCCCCATCTCCAGACTGTCCCTGTGTCACTGCAGCCACCACTGCCCGCCAGCTGGCTCATGGCAGTGGCCCAGGGCTGGCAAACCCTCCATCTGCTGCCAGCGTGTTTCACTTCTCTTCCAGAGCTGTGTGCAGGATTTCCACGGGCAGGCGGGCAGGGAGCCCTCCTGGCAGCTCTGCTGCCTGTGGTCATCCTGCTGGTCACACAGGAGGGTGGCACGGGGAATGTGCCCGTTCTTCTGGCTGCCACCAGTGTCCTGTGCCCTCCTCTGGCTGCCACCAATGTCCTGTGCCCATCCTCTGGCTGCCACCAATGTCCTGTGCCCTCCTCTGGCTGCCACCAATGTCCTGTGCTGATTCCTCTGGCTGCCACCAATGTCCTGTGCCCTCCTCTGGCTGCCACACCAATGTCCTGTGCTGAGGCCACTGCCCAGCTGGTCCCGAGGCCACCTGAGCTGGCCCACCCCTGTTTTCCATGCAGGAAAGCTGCAGGCCCAGCAGGGCTGAGGTGCAGATCAGAGATGAGGTTTTGTTACCAGCTCGTTTCATCCTGTCCCCGTACAACAGGAAATGTGGCAACGGTTTATGGTTAAAAGCTTCTGTTTTTCTTCCTTTAGGCAGAATTGCAGATTTTGCACCAGAAACTTTGCACAACTGGAGGCTAGGGTTGATTTGTGAGGAGCAATAAGTGGCTGATCTGGTCATGCAGTGCAGGAGGAGCAGGGCTTCTCTTCACAGGCTGTGGCTGCTCTTCCCAGGGCTCCTGCACCACAGGACTGGTGCTGCTGGGCTGGTTTGGGCCTGGAAGCAGAAAAGCAGAATATTTAAGTGTGCAGGCTTGGGATGGATGGGTGGTTCCTGCCTGGGGGGTTCGTGGTGTTGTCTGACCTGACCATCACTTGAGTGGCAAGAAGAGGTGAAGGGGTGAGCCCTTGGATCCCCAGTGCCCTTCTGGGCTCCCCCATCCCTAAACAGCTCCTGGAGCTGGGGTGGCCCCACTCTGGATCCTCTGGGACAGCTGGCTGGAGTTTGCCTCCATTTTCCTCCCGTGACTTCACCACGTGTCCCCAGGTGTCATCAGGACACTGTGCTGTCACCGTGCCTGTGGTGGGATGGATGCATGAAAGAAACCATCAAAACTCTCTCTCCTTGGAGTGGGAGGAAGGGGAGCTGGCAGGGGGCTGGGCAGGCCGCAGGTACCCCTGAGCTGAGCAGTGTGGGGAAGGCAGGACCCACAGCGGGGCAGCGCTGGAGGGTGCGGTGACATCATCGTGTGACACTGGTGACATTGGTGACATTGTGTGACATTGGTGACATTGGTGATGTGCTCCTGAGCCAGGCCCCCTCCTCCTGGGAGTGCTTTGGGTTTCTGGGAAGCCAAAACCCTCCTCATGTGCTGTGTGCCTGCTGTGCCCTGTCCCTGCATGGAAACCCAGCTGCTCCCAGGCTCTGAACTGCTGGCACTGTCCCTGGGCTGGGAATGTCACCGTGTCACACCAGGGGAGCGACCTGGGGACAGGAAACTGCAGGGACAGGGACAGGCAGAGCTGCGGGGTTTGCTTTTGCCATGGAGGGATGGCGGGATGGATGATGGATGGATGGGTGGATGATGGATGGATGGGTGGATGATGGATGGATGGGTGGATGATGGATGGATGATGGATGGATGGATGATGGATGGATGGAGGGATGATGGATGGATGGATGATGGATGCATAGATGGATGATGGATGGATGGTGGATGGATGATGGATGATGGATGGATGATGGATGATGGATGGATGGAGGGATGGATGGAGGGATGATGGATGGGTGGATGATGGATGCATAGATGGATGATGGATGGATGGATGGTGGATGGATGATGGATGGATGGATGGTGGATGGATGATGGATGGATGGATGGTGGATGGATGGTGGATGGATGGATGGATGATGGATGGATGATGGATGGATGGATGATGGATGGATGATGGATGGATGATGGATGGATGATGGATGATGGATGGATGCATAGATGGATGGATTGATTGATGGATGATGGATGGATGATGGATGGATGGATGGATGGATGCATAGGTGGATGGATGGATGGACAGGCTCTCTCTGTGCTGGGCTTTGTGCCATGGAAGATGTGGTGGTGCCCTCAGCTCTGCAGGGGACAGTCCCGAGGGTCCCCTGCCCTCCCTCACTGGGTGGCTGGGGTGGGGCCAGCCCTGGCACAGCTGTGCCTGTCTCAGTGCTGTGACATGGGTGACATGAGGAAGTGCATGGTTTCTGAGAGTTCATCTTCTGTTAACTTATAGGGAAGGGATGTGGGTTTCTTGTTGGTTTTCTTTTTTTTTTTTCCTTTTCCATCATGCTGCTTTCAAAATCTGAACCCACAGCATGGTTTCTAAAGATGATGTTTAAAGACTCCCCTGCCAGTCCAGCACCTGTGTGTGGCCAAGACTTGGTGCAGTGGGAGCCAAAGGGCTCTGACAAACTGGGGAGTTCTGATGAGGGGATATTTATGTGCAGTTCTCAAATAACCCAGGCAAGCTCCGCTTTTATTGTCATAGAATGCTTTGGCTTGGAAGGAACCTAAAATGCTTTGGGGGAGAGAACCTCATCCCACCCCTGCCATGGGCAGGGACCCCTTCCCCTGTCCCAGGCTGCTCCAGCCTGGCCTTGGACACTTCCAGGGATGGGGCAGCCACAGCTGCTCTGGGCCTGCCCACTCCCAGGGAAGGATTTCTCCCTGATATCTCATGAAAATCTCCTCTCCTTTGGTTCCTGTCACTCATGCCCCTGTTTAAAGCCCCTCTCCCTCCCTTGGAGTGACCGAGGAGGCTGCACCCAGTGTCACTGCTGTCCCCTGGGTCCCTGCTCCACGGGGGAGGGGTCCCAGAGGTCTCAGCTGTTTGCTGCTCTGGGGTGGAAATGGAGAAATCCTGCGCTGTGCCTGGGGAATGGCCTCAATGAATCCAGGGCTGCCCAGGCCCAGCGCTGCAGCTGCCCTGCCAGATTGCAAGCAGGGTTTCAGTTTGTCCTCTGCCTGATTCTCCTCCTGAAAGAAATACCATGGGTAGCCTTGGGCAATATTGGCTTATTTACAGCTCGCTGTGTCCTTGTCCTGTGTGCTCTGGGGCTGCCTAGGAAGAAACAAGCTCTGCTCCCCAAGCTGCCTTTTTTCCCCTTTTTTTTTCCTTCTCAGAGGTTACAGTTTTCATTTGGAGCCTTCCCAGCCTTGATGGCACATCCCTTCACGCTTTCTGCTCCCTGCTAATGCCAACTTCTGAGCAAGCCCACAGAAAATCTGGGCAAAACGCATTCCCAGGCTGTCGCCAGGGAAGGTGGTGAGTTCTGGGAAGGCAGCAGAGCTCTGAGCAGGGAGATCCAGTCCGCTGAGCATTGCCCCA
Source organism: Chloebia gouldiae (assembly GCA_003676055.1). Classification (NCBI taxonomy): domain Eukaryota; kingdom Metazoa; phylum Chordata; class Aves; order Passeriformes; family Passeridae; genus Chloebia; species Chloebia gouldiae. The sequence continues at coordinate 17,293 of QUSF01000221.1, read as the reverse complement.
GACACACAGAGGCTTGTTTGCTGCAGATTGAGCAGATAAAGCAGGCAGTGCTGTAGAGGAGACCTGCCCTCCTGGCTGGAGGGGAGCCAGGGGAGGCTTGGGCTGGGTAGGAGTGAAAATTTCTTCATGAAAGGGGGAAATGGTGGGATCACCATCCCTGGAAGCGTTCAAAAGGCCGTGGATGTGACACTTGGGGACATGGTTAATGGTGCTGTGTTGACAGCTGGACTCGATCTCTGAGATAATTTCTGACCTTAATGATTCTGTGATTATTCATTAGTGACATTTCCATGGCTGGCCTTCAGGCAGAGCCCACCTACAGGTCAGATCTGTTGATTTTTGAGGAAATTCCCCCAAACCTGGATGGGCAGCAGCCTCTGTCCTCCTCTGGGGGAGCCCAGGCAGACACTGAGCAGTTCCTGACATGGGCTGGGATGCCTGGACTGGTCCTGCAGTGCCTGATTTGTTATCAGTCACACAGCCAGCCTGCTGCTTGTGTGCTTTTATTGCTCTGAGCTGTCATTTCCCAAGCTTTGGACAAAAGCAGTGAGAGATTTAACTCCAGGTTCTGCCTGGGTGAACCTCCTGGAAGCTGCTTGAGTTTCGGGGAGTCAGAGCTTTGAATACTGGAAATAGGATGGGATTTTCTTTCTTGCATTGCAAAAAAGAAATAGATGCCTGCAGGTGGCTTTGCTTTAAAAGGGAGTTTTAAAGGTTGGATTTGTACTGGGATGCTTTACTGCTCCGTGCCACCAACTGGTGCATTTTGTGTTGCCCTCCACTGCCTGTCACTGGTGTCAGAGGTGGTTTGGGGTTGGCATGTGGCATCCTGCACATTTGGGACCGTCCCCACCTGCGTCACCACTGCTCAGGACCTGAGCAGGATCTGCTCCTGAACAGATGGAGCATTACCCAACACACAAAGCAGCTAAAGCCCCGCTCTTCTGATTGCAGAATGTGGCACAAACGGTAGAAGAAGAAAAACCTGAGCCTCCAACCATCCAGGAGATCAAACAGAAGATTGAAAAGTACAATGCAAAGGTCACCAACTGCCTGCTGATGAAACTGGTACGTTCTGGGATGGTTTCCCCTGACACACAGAGACTGGTGCTGGTTCCTGTGGGCTCTGCACGAGGCCAGCCTGTGGGGAAGGTGTCACTGGGGTGAGGGTGAGGGTGGCTGGCAAGCTGCTTTTCCTCCTGCTGGGCTTCCCAGGGTCACTGATGCTCCAGGTAACCCTTCCCTGCCTCCACCCCTTCCTGCTGGCACTGATCTCTGGCAAGGAGTTGCCACAAAGCCTTGTCCCAGCTGGATGAGCTGCAGTGGGGATGAGTCAGGGTGGAACCGGGGCTGTGAGGTGTTGGAAGGGGCTTTAGGAACACAAAACCTTTCTCGAGAGAGATGCTGTGCCCTCAGCACTGCCAGGCTTCCTGGGGGCACTGTGCAGAGCCAGGCTCTTCTGATTCCTGCATTTTTGTGGAGCTGAGGGTGGGGTAAGAGACCTGTGGTGGGATCAGCTGATGTCCAGGGATGATTTTTTACATGGAGATGTAAGAATCCCTTAAATGGGGAATAAAACATAAGGAATAAGTTTGGGACATCCTGCAGAACCAGGGGTTTCAAATCCATATTAAGTGCAACTACAAATTCCATGCAGTGGAATTTCCATAACTGCCTCGTAGCTGGGCTGGTTTGAAATAAAACAAGATCCCACAGATGAGAGGAAGGGATGAGTCATTACCAAGAGAAAATCAGCAGTGACTGCCCCGAAATTACTGGGTATTTTTGACATGATTAATGAGAACCGCTGGAACTCCCGGAGCGGGGGCAGCTCCTGCTGTCACCCCACGCTGCACACCAGCCCCTTGTGGTGGAAAAGGGGCTGGAAAAGCTGCCTGGAGCCTGATCCCTGTGTGCTTTGCCCCAGAACGACGACGGGACGTACACGGGGTTCATCAAGGTGCACCTGAAGCTGCGGCGCCCCGTGACGGTGCCGGCCGGGATCCGGCCCCAGTCCATCTACGATGCCCTCAAGGAGGTGAACCTGGCCGAGATGACGGACAAGAGGACCTCCTTCTACCTGCCCCTGGATGCCATCAAGCAGCTGCACATCAGCAGCACCACCACGGTGAGCGAGGTGATCCAGGGGCTCCTGAAGAAGTTCATGGTGGTGGATAACCCCCAGAAGTTTGCACTTTTCAAGGAGATGAGGAAAGACGGGCAAGGTGAGTTCAGGGCTTGGCAGCTCTGCCTGGGGTGGGGACTTTGGCTTCTGGTTGGTGTCCTGTAGGAGTCACTGGGGTGTCAGGCAGGCAAAGGCTAAATCCAGGTGAATCGACAGCCAGACCCCCACAGGAGGTGATGCTGCTTAGGTTAACAGGGAATTACGATTTCAGAAGGCTCTGAAACCAACTGAGACCTTACAGGGATCATTACAAATCAGTGCTAGAGACTCAGCCCTGTGATTCTGAGCATTCTTTTCCATGCTCCAGCTGATCCCCTGTGCCCTGGCAGCCCTGATCGGTGAATCGACAGCCAGACCCCCACAGTAGGTGATGCTGCTTAGGTTAACAGGGAATTACAACTTCAGAAGGCTCTGAAACTAACTGAGACCTTACAGGGATCATTACAAATCAGTGCTAGAGACTCAGCCCTGTGATTCTGAGCATCCTTTTCCATGCTCCAGCTGATCTCTTGAGCAGCCCTGATCTCACTGGGGGTTCTGCTGTCCTTGCAGTGCTCTTCCAGAAGCTCCCTCTCACCGAGTACCCCCTGTACCTGCGGCTGCTGGCGGGCCCTGACACTGATGTGCTGAGCTTTGTGCTGAAGGAAAACGAAACGGGGGAAGTTGAGGTACGTTGGTGACTTTTCCTCAGTTTTCACACAAATGTGAAGCATGGCAGAGCTGGGAGGTGCATGGCAGAGGCAGAAAAAAAGAGTTGTTTTCCTCTAACCAGTCTTTTATTGCTCCTAAATTATCTGGGTTTTAAAAACAATTCAAACTTGAGCTGTGAAAATGCTGAGGCCAGTTTTGATGGCTGCTCCATAATCTGTTTATGGAACCCGGCAGTGCTGCCCCAGGGTCAATCCTCACTAACTAGATTAGCTGAGCACTGTTATAAGTAATTCACTAATTTAAGTAAAAGCCAAGGACAAGCAGGTAATTAATTCACAGTTTTTGGTTGAAATCTTTTTTCCCACCACAGTGAAGCAAATGCTGGGAGCTGCTGCATCCTGCAGGATTCTGTTTCCCGTGTGGGGTGGGAGGATTGGGATGGTCCTTCATGCTGCAGCCCCTTATCCCATCCCTCTCAGCACAGGAGGTTAAATCCCTGGAGTTCAGATACATTTAAATGTATTTTATTGCTCCTCCTGACAGATTCAGAGGTAAGAACCCACAAAGCCCAGCAGGTGTGTGCTCACTTTGCCTCTTGCTGCTTTTGCAGTGGGATGCCTTCTCCATCCCCGAGCTGCAGAACTTCCTGATGATCCTGGACAAAGAGGAGAAGGACAAAATCCAGCAGGTGCACAGGAAGTACGAGAGGTTCAAACAGAGACTGCAACAGACCCTGAAAGAGGCCAGAGGCAAACCTGGATAACCTTCAGGAGGCACTGGGCATCAGACTAAGCTAGAGACTGTTTTTAATGAAAAGACTTCTCAGGACACCTTAGTAGTCATTTTCCCTCTTCAACCTTCCATAAGGACTGGCTCCCAGCACCCCTCAAATGATCCCATTGCATTTTCTTCTTCTGAAACCTCTTCTCCCAGGACCAGAGCCAGTCCAAGGACAGGAAGCCTGTTTTTAAAACAGCTTCAACCAAGCAAACACAGCTGCTGGTTGGCTTTCCAGCCGTGCCATCCGCTGGAGAGGCTGCATGGAAAATTCGTGGTACCCAACAGGACCCATCTGCTGGCTGAAGTTTGGAGCAGGGCAGCTCTGCTGTTCCTGCTCCTCCCAGCGAGCTGCTTGTTCCTGTTTGGAGGTGCTGTGGCCCACAGTGCCCTCGTGGCCCAGTTCTGGTTTCGTAAGGAGCACAGGAAACAGCAGGAAAAGGGGAGGAGGTTGTTGCACCAACCCACGTGGGTGTTGCAGCTCTAGCCAAGCCTTGGACTTGTTCAGGGCTCAGGCAGCCAGGGAAATGCCAGGTTAGGACACCAAGGCAGCTGCAACACCCCAACAGTCTGTTAGTAAATATTATTGCAACTTGGTAATAGTAATTCCCAGGAAAATCATTCATTTTGATTCTATTTGACTTCTAATTTTGGAAAGAGCTGAATTACAGTAACTGTCCCTGATGCTTAGCCAAGTTAGCCAGTGTTTCACCAGTTCTCTACTCTGTAGGAACTGAGACCTGTATTTCCAGAAATTCTGTTTGAAAAGTGTAAAGGTGATGGTTGGGGCACAGGCTGAGGGTTCAGTGTTGAAGGTTTAGCAATCCGTGTCCATCAGAGGAACCCAGGGAAGCTCAAAACCCCTTCACAAATCAGATTTTGAGCTGTGAACGTGCCTGGCCCTGGGGGAGAGGAGCCCCATCCAGGGCTGGGGTGTGGAGGTGGCACCAAGTAAGGGAATTACTGTCCTTGGATGCTTTCTGCTCACCTCACCTGTGCTTCCTCCTGCTCCTGCTCCTCGCCATGCTGTCCCAGCCCTGCTGTCCCTGTGCCCTGTCCTCCCTCCCCACTCTCAACTGGTGCTGTCCTGCACGTCCAGGAAGCTTCCCAGGGTTTGCTCTCTCCGTGGAGCCAGGAGAGGACAGCGAGTCTCTCTCTGCCTGTCTCAGGGCTCCCAGCACACCATGCTGAGCATCCCTCAGCAGAGTCCCCGAGCTGCAGGCTGGCTCCGTGGTGCTGAGGCCGTGCAGGGACCACAGCCGGGCTGGGAATGCTCCAGGGATCCCAGGGGAGAGGATGGGCCCCATGTTTACCCTCAGTGCTCCGTACCGAGCACGCTGCACACAGCCAGGGCCAGCCCTCCCTCTGTTCACAGCCCAGGAACGGGGAATGTCACTGCTGGATTGGGATGGAGCAGGGCCGGGTTTGTGTGGCTCCATGAAGAGCTGGCCCTGGAGCTCACTGTGGCTGCTGGGACCCCACCTGAGCCCCTGGGAGGGGAGGCAGCGGGTCGTAAGGGAGCGGGGAAGAGTCTCAAATTTACCTCAGTGCCTTTTTTTTCCCTTAAGTGTGAAACCTTTGCATTCGGGTTAAGGAGGAAGCTGTGCAGAGCCCTTGTCCCTCCTGTCCCCACAGCACTGGTGTGACGAGGCCCTGGTGTGTGGGGAGGGATGAGGAACCGCTTGGTTTCTTTCTGGAAGGTGACTGCTTGGAATTTTTTTCCCCCCAGATTTTGAGTGTGTTTGTTTCTAGAGTAACTGCATTACTTGGAGCCCTCGGCTGGGGTGAAAGCCACTTTGTGCCAAGCTCCTGTTCTGTCAGCAGTGAGGGTTTGCTCGCAGGGCTCTGGTGCACAGGAGCCTCCAGCTGTACTGTACTCTACACCCAACGACCTTTAACAACTGCTGGCAGCCCTTGCCGGGCTCTGGGGCTGCTTGTCCAGCTACAAGCAGACTTAGCACTTCACTATTCCCTTGTGGAGTCACTTAAATGCCGTTTATCTGGTGCTTTGAGCCTTGACAGCACCGTATAAATACTTCAGTTCCACCGTGGGGAAGAGCGCTGTAAAAACTGCCGGTGGCTCTCAGAGGGAAGAGCCACACGCTTGGTTTGAAATCCCTTTTCTTTCTGGCTAAAAGTTGTGCAGGTTTCCTTTCTGGTTTTGGTTTTTTTTTGTTTGTTTGTTTTGGTGAGTGTCCCCTCTCCCTTCCTGGCCCCAGCATGTCTTTGACAGTTTGTAGAAGGCATGGCTTCATATGCAATCACTGTGGATGCTGCTGAAAACCTCCTGCCACCAGCAGGGCTCGTTCTTTTGGTTTCTTATTTTCAATATGAGGGGCATTTGAAGAGTCGGTGGGTGCTGAAACTCAAATTCTCATGGGTCAGTTGAGCTGTTTTTAGAAATATTTGCCCCTCCTTTAAGCGCAAATCCTGTTGGCAGTGCCTTTGGTTAGCAATTGTCTCGCCTAGGTCGTGTGAGTTTATTTTCCATGGCTACTGTAAAACCTGTAAAATAATGTGTATAGGATGGAATAGTAGAGCTTCTATGGCAAAGTGAAATGCATTTTTGCAATGCTATAATTTATTTTTACTACTCCCTAGTGATTCTATGGCATTTTTACGAAATGTCTCACTCTCAGCTTTTTTTGAAGGTTCTGGAACTATTTGTTCATATGCAGACAGTGTAAGAGACAATGATAATAAAACTGTCAGTAATTAAAGAAAACTCTTGACCTTCTTTTTCTGGTGCCCTCCTATGGAACTTCAATGGATTTTGTTTAAAGGGAAATACAGGAATCCTTCTTAGAAGTGAATTTAAATTTCCTAACCTACTGTTAAAGAGCTAAAGAACATCCACCCCTGTAAGACCTGACAAAAGTGTTCCATTAATTTAATATTTTAGCTGGGGCTGACAGAACTGTTACCTGTGATAAATTACAGCTCATATCATACATTGAAATGTATTTTTATATTAAAAAATAATATAAACTACAGAAGTCCAGCTAATACAGTTAATTCTCAGTGCTGAGATGTCTGATTTCAATACCTGGAAATGTTTAAAAGGATAAAATATAAGCCAGAGTGAGTTTTACGCAGTGGCAGAACACACTGCACTGTCCCAGGATTGTGTTGGAATGTATTTTTCTCATATTTCAGGGGAGGTTTATTCCACATCCTTGATCAAAGTTGCAAAGCAAGAATGTTAAACTACCCAAAAGCCACTGCAGCATCCAGTGCTTCGGTATCAAATTCCATTAAAAAAATCACACAAGGATAATGCCAAGGGGTTTATTGAGCTTTTTATTTTTATGAAAAATGAACACCTGGAACAATATTATTATTTGGGTGAATTCCAGACCTTGTAAACATCCAGGACTCATTTTGGAATGAGCAGGGCCTGTGCATGATCCTTGATGTGCTGGCAGCAAACACTTTTATAAATAATGAGAGCTGAACAATCCTTACAGCTGATTTTTCTCCTACTTCTTACGGCCAAGCTTTGGAGCTTTCTCCAGGCCTTGGATGTATTTCCGAGGTAGCTGATATTCTTCTGCAACACAACCAAGAGCTCAGTAAGGAAGAGGTAAATAAGAATTAAAATCTCAGTTTTGCTGCACCCAGCCCAGTTCCAGAATCTTCTTACCGAGCAGCATCTTGGCCAGATGATGGATTTGGTTGCCTTGGATCTGGACCTGGACTCTGTCCTTTGTTCCTGGTGCTGGGCTGATGGTGGCACTGGCTTGGACCTTCTGTTGGAGAGTGTTGGCCACACACTGTGGGTCCAGACCATAGAGCTCAAGGTTCTTGATAATTGTCACCTGTGGGGTTAAATAGTGATTGGAAACATCACTGCTAAAGGGTTAATAATGATTGGAAACATCACTGCTAAAGGGTTAAATAATGATTGGAAACATCACTGATAAAGGGTTAAATAATGATTGAAAACATCACTGCTAAAGGGTTAATAATGATTGGAAACATCACCGCTATAGGGTTAAAAAATGATTGGAAACATCACTGCTGAAGGTTAAACAGTGATTGGAAACATCACTGCTACAGGGTTAATAATGATTGGAAACATCACTGATAAAGGGTTAAACAGTGATTGGAAACATCACTGCTAAAGGGTTAATAATGATTGGAAACATCACTGCTAAAGGGTTAATAATTGGAAACATCACTGATAAAGGATTAATAATGATTGGAAACATCACTGCTAAAGGGTTAATAATTAGAAACCACTGATAAAGGATTAATAATGATTGGAAACATCATTGATAAAGGGTTAAATAATGATTGGAAACATCACTGCTATAGGGTTAAATAATGATTGGAAACATCACTGATAAAGGGTTAATAATGATTGGAAACATCACTGCTAAAGGGTTAATAATTGGAAACATCACTGATAAAGGATTAATAATGATTGGAAACATCACTGATAAAGGGTTAAATAATGATTGGAAACATCACTGATAAAGGGTTAATAATAATTGGAAACCCTTCACTTCTGAAATGTTAAATAATGGGATAAAGGATTAAATAATGATTGGAAACATCAGTATTAAGGGTTTAGTAAGTACTGGAAATATCACTGCTGAGGGTTTAATAATGATTGCCAAAGCTGCCCTCTGGATCTGGGATCTCATCTGCTCAGCCCCCTTCATTTAATTGTCTTTTTTCACCTTCTTGTTTGATGATCTCTGGGCTATGCTGATGTCGATGGGCTCAATGTTTCCCTTCCTCACCACGGGTTCTTGTCCAGAAAATGTCACCTGGTGCAAGGGCTGCAGTCGTTCCAGGCACCTGGACAAATCAATAATCTGTGTCATTCAGGGAAGGGATATTGAGAACAAGCATCTGCTCAAAAGGTTGTCCCATTTAAGGTGTGAGATCTCATCCTGTTCCCATTTATCTCCAGGAAATTACAACTCAGGCAGCTGCCACCACGGGGTTTGAGTTGAGGCAATAAATCTGTGCAGTTCTGGGAAGGGATATTGAGAGAACAATCACCTGCTCAAGAGTTCATCCCATTTAAGGTGTGAGATCTCATCCTGTTCTGATTTATCCAACAGGCAGTCACACAGAATGGCATTCACCTTTACAAAGCTGCAAAACAAAAGCACACAGAAGGTGCAAACAAGGTCACTTTTTCCCCCTCGAATTTCAGCCTCTCTTGTGGAAGCAGGAAAGGAAAATTTCCAGTTGTACTCACTTTTTGTTTGTTTCATCAACCAACTCATTACTCTTCACGTAGTTAATGATGACGTTTCTCACCTCACTGCTTGAGAGGATGCTGCCTTTTCTGAAGGGAATTTTTAACTAAAGTTAAAAATTTTAACTCAAGTTAAAGAATTTTAACTCAAATATTTGGGTGCTGGGTTCTGGCAGTAAGAGAGAAACATCAGTTTTGTTGGTCTCTCTCTTTTTTTTTTTTTTTGTGCTTACCTGTGTCCAGATTCCTGAAAGAGTGGGATCATTTTTGTGGAGACCCCATAGAGTGGAATGATTTCAGGAGCATGGTACACTTGTTCTCTGTCTTCACTTTTGCTGTCTTGGCCAGCAGAGGCTGAGGAAAATCCTTCAGGCACTACAAATGCTTTAATGCTGCCACAAGAATTGTTTGGTGTGAGTAGAAGGGATGGAAACAGAGCTGGAGGCAGCAGATTCCATCCCTTCTTTCAGAGACTCCCAACTCTTTTAAAGACTGGGATATTCTACGTACTCTGGGTGTTTCCAGTCCACATCCACGATGCTCTCCACACCTCTGCTCAGCTCCTTCACTTGTAAGATCCTCTGGTGCTGCATGCATTGCAGGAATTTAGAGAACTGAAGGAAGCAACAATCAGAAATGTGGAGTTAAGCATTTTCAACTCCTGCTCTCGTGTTTTAAGCTTTTTCTCTATTCATACTTACTAAAATTAATTCAGAAAAACCCACCCAAACCAACAGAAAAATCTCACCTTCTTATAGCTTGATTTCTTTATGTCCAGTTGTTTTCCAGCAGGGCTAAAAATGGATTTTTTAAAGTTCTTTAGTTATAAGTTACCCTTCATTTCTTCTTAGATCTTGCTACTTATGCTAGAAATTTCTTAACAGCAGGAATAAAAATTACACAGAGAAAGAATTACTCCAAAGAAGCTGATAAATAGAATGTGATGAGTGAAATTAGTGCTGATGTTCTTGTGGGCATGCAAGCAGCTACTCAGGTGAGTAAACCATGGTGAAACCAATGTCAGCCAAGTCAAGTTGGCTCCCAAGGGCAAATTCAGGTCTGGACAATCCTTACACCCAAGTATTTAATATAAGGATTATATTTGATCAAAGCACTTGATGGCAGAAGAGAGCATAACCTTATTTAGGAAGTGGATTTTATTTTTTACTCACAACTCCTTCTTCCTAAATATCCCACACAATCTCCACATTTTAAAGACCAAATCCCAGCATGCAAATCCCAATTCCATCTCCTTCCCACGTACCAGCAGGAGACCATGTGGCTGCCTAGAAATGTGCTGGTGAGCAGAGGGAGATCTGACTTCTTTACTTTGCATTTTAAGGCATGGAAAAAGCACTGATTAAACAATGCATCCATTTGCTCTGCAGGGAGAAAAAAAAGGACAGGTAGGCTGTGAGTTGTCTGTGGGCTTCAGCAAACCAAAGGGGCATGGTTTGGTTTCACTGGGAGCCAAAAATACCTTGTGGGGTCCTGCTGTCCTCAGCCTCCTGCTGGTCCTCTGTGCTGGCATCCTCAGCTGGCTCTGCAGCTCTGTTCTCATGGAGCTCCTCCTTCCCCAGCAGTTCTGCACAAGTGGCTCTGTCCCTGAGGCTCAAATCCCTGATGTCCACATGCTGCTCTGGCTCAGGGGAGCAGCTGCTGCCAGGCTCCTTCCCCTGCAGCTCCTCCTCGTCTCCAGCACTCTCCATTGCAGCAGAATCTGTTACCAAGGGAGCTAAGGTAGGAGGAGAAGATTTGTCACCATACTCCCTACAAAAGGAAGAAAAAGCAGAACACAGCTTTCCTTTTGCTGCTTTGAACCACAGGACAGTGAACAGATGTCACCCTGAATAAAGGCACTGGCACCTGCATAGGTCTTTTTCTGCAATCTCTGAACTGTAAAATTTACTTTGAACTCATCTTCCTCCATAAAAAGGCCCTATCTAAGCTGTACCCAAATAATTCACTAAGTTGGCCTGATTAATCCTAGTGGGGCACAGATTTGGATTTCAGTAAACAAATGAGACCTGTTGCACATTTTCCCCAAGGCCTGGCAATTACCCACCAGAGGTGATCCAGGTGAGTGTGCAGCACAGCAAAGCCCTTCCCTTTCATTCCAGCAGCCAGCATCTCCTCCGTGGACATGGTGGCAACTCCAACTGCCACAGGAGCTCTGGGAAAAGAAGGGAATGTTGGAGCAGGACACCACAGACACACAGGCTGTGCTAATGTCTTAGACTGAATTTATTTTACAACGTCCCTGTTCTTTACCAAGCAGGTTTTTTTTCAAGCATCTACACATTTTCTGGTTGTCCTTCTGGCATGTAAGGTTTTCCAAAGAATCCCAGGATAAGTGCAGCCTGGATGAAGTGAAGGTTGTGCAGTGACACATTCTTGCTTTTAATAAATTACAAGAAGCATATGCACTGCCAGAAGAGACCAGAGCAGTGAGAGAAAACCAATGGCTTTAGAACTCCCTCACTCAGATTATCCACATAGACACAATCGGGCAGAATACAGTATTTTGTTAAAAACATTGGTCCAAATTGGTTCAAAAGAACCAATTTACAAAGCTTCCCACCTCAGCTCAAACATACTCTAACCCAAAAAATTAAGTTTTTTTTTTTCTGCTGTATCTTCCACTGCTGAGGTTCCCAGTGCATCAAATGCACAACACCATTTCTGCTTTGATTTCCTCAAACCCCTCCACTTCATTTTTAGTTTCTGGGCGGGCTGTGGACTGGAGAATCCCCTGTACCTGTTTCCCAGCAGGGTGACGGCACAGAGCGTGCCCCGTTGCACTTGAGGGAGGCCAGAAGGTGGCACCACAACTCCCGGCAGCATCAGGTCTGCGGGAAGAACGAAGCGCATCCCTTTCTCAATGAAACGCTCAGGCACCGCCTCCTCCGCCCCCCTCCCTCCCGTTACTCAGCAAAAGCACGAGCTGAGCACACGCCAGGGAGAACAGGATTCTCTGTTTCTCCTCCTAAAGCACTGCTTTTTCCCCCGTGGAGTGCGGGATCCAATACATCAGGCATCCCAAAAAACTGCAGAGGGGTGAAGCTTGCTCAGCCCTGTCACACCTGAGGAACTGTTTTTAACGAGCTCCCGGCATGGCTCTGCATTAATGGCATGGAAAGGGAAAGGAAGGAGGAGAAGTTTCAGGAATTACTCATTTACCTTTCCCAAGGGAAGGTTATCCCAGCAGCTTTTTCCCTGGAGAGAGAATTGCTGAAAAGTTGCCACCCTCCATCCCTCCCGAATCTGCCACATCAGCTGCAGCCAGCTGGGAATTCTCAGGGAATTCTCTCTCCTTGCTGTTTTGGTCAGAAATACACCCCTGCTTCCTTCTGCTCCCCACACCTGGGATGACCAGACTGGATGTGATAAAGCAGAGCTTTCCACGCTGCAGGTGTGGGATGTCACCACCAAAGGATGGGAAGAGCAGCTGCTCTCCCCCACTGCAGCTCTCTGCAGTCTCCAGCCTGAGCTGTTCCATGGCTTGGTTTTGCAGGTATCTCACTCACAATTTTCCCAACATCCCTGATTTAATGTGGAGGCTGAAGAAGCCAAGATTCTCCCCCCTGTTCATTATCACAAGTATTTTTATCAAGTCTAGAATGAACTCTGCAGCTGCCACCAGAGCCCCACATGGCTGGGGACAGAAACCACATCAAGGCCTTAATGTGACCACATAAGCAGCATTAAATGATGTAAATTACCAGGGCAGACAGCAGGTATTTGAATTTATGGAAGAGATATCCCAAAACATGCTGCTTTTAGGGACTGAATCTCCTCCAGTGCTCCAATGTGCAGCACTGGAGAGCCTGGAGCCTTTGAGGACTGGCTCTACCTCTCCCCTCCCTTTGTGGCCATTGTCTCCTGGCCAGCTCCTTATCTTTGGATCCTGCACAGAGGTAGCCTGGTTGCCAGGGCAATGAATGACCCGCAGGCCTCTTTCATCAATGTCCTTCCCCATTAGCAAGTCTTTCACCCCAGAAACTGGGTCGTTACAGTCAGCAGAGGCTCCTGCTCAGATATCTATCACAGCTACACACTCGAGCACTTTATTTTCCCCAAGAACAATCAAAGCAGAGAGACCCGAGGTCCACTTTAGATGCTGTGTCATGGAAAAAAGGCATCCCTTCCTACGTGAGCACTTCCAGGTAGAGACCAAGGCTGCAGCAGCTCAAATTTAATCTTTTTCTGCTTGAGCAGCTCAGCAGTTTAAAGTTGATAATGGGCTGATTCTCCTGAGTCTGAACTGCATCCAAAGCAGGTTCCAGAAAACAGCCTCCTTTCCTGTTAGTCTTGATCCATAACGAGGTGGTAGAGCCAGTAACCCGGGAATTCAGCTCCAACCCCACCTGCACAACCCACAGTTTGGCTGCCAGTGATTGCCTCGTAGCTTCCAAAATAAATTTCCTTCTAATCCACAGGACGAGGTTGTTCACCTGGGCACTGACAGGAAGCAGGGTGGCAGCAAAGGAACTTTCAAAAGGGACAGACCAACAGCACGGGCACTTCTGTGTCCCAGTTCAGGGCTGCTCATCCCCCTGAGAAGGGATTTCCCAATCTGAGCCTCCCACACGGAGCATTTAAACACCTTCACCTACCTTCCTTCTTCCACAAACTCCTTTTACAGCTAATTTATTTCCTTTCTACAACCACCACCACCACCACGATTTTTTTTTTGAGTACTCATTCCTTCTACTTGTTTCAGGTACATTTTTGCCACTGCGAAGGAAAACACCTAAAAAGCCCTGAAGGCAACTCCTTTTTGCAGTGCAAAGGGACAAAGTTCTGGTGCTCTTACCTGCACCTCCTGCAAGTTTCTGTAGCACTGGGGGCCATGTTGCAAAGGCAGGGAGAAGGTCTGGGTAGACCCACAGAGTGTACACTGTCCCAAAACAGAAGTAAATTTAAAAATGCATCATTAAGAACCTTTCCAGATGCTGATTCTTTTCATCTTTAAGACAAAACTCTCATTGGGTAATCAAGGAGATTAAACTTAATTAGATAATAAAACACTTAATTGGATAATAAAGAAATGGGACATCAAAACAATGGCACAATAATTAATTGGTAAGGTAAGCAAAGGGAGGATTATTCCACTCCCTTCCCCCTACCTGTTGGATACAGAACTTTCTCAGCTTCAAACAGTATTGGGTTCCTGTGGTTCATGTAAACAGTGATGGCCTCCCCTTTGTGAGAGTATATTTTGATGACATTGAGCTCTTCCTTGTTTGGAACCAACTCAGCCAGTTGTTCAGTGCTCAGGGTGGGAAAAGCTGCTGCCACATCACTTCGTAGCTTCCTCCTGCAATGAGAAAATCCCAAATGTGTTACAAAGCTGTCTAGGCCATCCCTCAAACTAATTCCTACATCTGCTGTTCTGTTTTGCCAGCTGTTCCTGAGATTCCCACCTTTTCACAGGAGATAATTTGAAGCATTTGTGTATGGGTTTACAAATGATATAAGAATATCACAAAAAGGCCAAATATACTTGCCCTGCTCCTATCTGCTCTAAACATCTGCTTTCAGCTTCTGTTTGCTGCCTGTGCCTCTGTTTTGTGCTGTGATTTCAGCCTGGGAGTGCCACACTCGCTCTGCCCAGCCTGTCACCCACAGCTGGAGCAGGGGACAGCCAGATTTCCCTGTCCCCAAGTTTTAATTGAAGTTTAAACCCCAGTGACCAGCACAGGGGGGTTGGTGGTCATTCACAGCACTGTCCAGTGAACCTGAACAATCAGGAGGTCAGCCCAGCATTGCTGCTCAGGAACATAAAGAATTACAGATGGTTTAGGTTAAAAAGACTTTAAATTAGATCCAGTCCCACCCCTGCCATGGCAGGGACACCTTCCACTGTCCCAGGCAGCTCCAAGCCCCATCCAGCCTGGCTTTGGGCACTGCCAGGGATCCAGGGGCACCACAGCTGCTCTGGGCACCTGTGCCAGGGCCTGCCCACCCTCACAGGGAACAATTTCTTCCTAATATCCAATATAAACCTACCCTCCTGCACTTTAAAGCCATTCCCCCTAGTCCTGTCACTCCATGTCCTTACCCAAAACGCCTCTTCAGCCCCGTTAGACACTAAACGCTGCTATAAATAAGCACAGAAGGCCGCATGCAGGCCTCGGCATAACATTTCAATTAACCTTGGCTTAATCACGGCAGCACCTTCCAGCAAAACGCACACTCCGTGCTCAGGAGCGCATCACAAGCAGGGGGTGAAAGCAGCCGCTCCCGGGGGCAGCGCCGCCCGCCACCGCCCCCGGGGCCGAGCCCCGCGCGTCCCCCCGGCCCGGCGGGGCTCCCGGCGGGGCACTCACCGGTCCGAGCCCTTGATGCTGCTGTTGGCCCTCACGCGGAACGCCCTGGCGAACATGGCGGGCCCGCGCCGTCCCTCAGCCCGCCGCGGCCGCCATGGCGCCGTCCGCGCCGCTAAACCGTCCGGCTGGAAACGGCGCCCGGCCGCGCCGAGCCGCGCCGAGCCGCGCGACCCCCGCCCCGCCCGCCGTGGGGACCCCCGCCCCAGCTCCCTGAAGGGCGCCGCTCCCCTGCCCCGGCTCCTTGAGGGGATCCCTGATCCCCCGATGCTGGCTCCCTGAGGGGATCTCCGTCTTCCCGGCCCCAGCTCCCTGAGGGATCTCGGTCTCCCCACCCCGGCTCCTTGAGGGGGTCCCTGCCCCCCCAATGTTGGCTCCCTGAGGGGTCCCGGTCTCCTCTGCCCCGACTCTTTGAGGGGGTCTCTTTTCCCCTTGTCTGTGTTGGAGACCCCCGCCCCAGCTCCTTGAGGGTGTCCTGGTCCCCCGCCCCAACTCCTTTGGGGGATCTCGGTCTCCCCACCCTAGCTCCTTGAGGGGGTCTCGGTCTCCTCATCCCAGCTCCTTGAGGGTGTCTTGGTCCCCCGCCCCAGCTCCTTGAGGGGGTCCTGGTCCCCCGCCCCAGCTCCTTTGGGGGATCTCGGTTTTCCCTGCCCCGACTCCTTGAGGGGGTCTCCATCTCCCCACCCCGGCTCCTTGAGGGGGTCCCTGCCCCCCCAAGGCTGGCTCCTTGAGGGGATCTCAGTCTCCCCTGTCCCGACTCCTTGAGGGGGTCTCTGTCCCCCTTGCCTGAGTTGGAGACCCCGCCCCAGCTCCTTCAGGGGATCCTGGTCCCCCGCCCCAGTTCCTTTGGGGGATCTCGGTCTCCCCACCCCGGCTCCTTCAGGGGGTCCCTGCCCCCCACAGTGTTGGCTCCCTGAGGGGTCTCAGTCTCCCCTGCCCCTACTCCTTGAGGGGGTCTCTGTCCCCCTTGCCTGTGTTGGAGACCCCTGCCCGAGCTCCTTGAGGGGATCTCAGTCTTCCCTGCCCCGACTCCTTGAGGGGTTCCCTCTCCCCCTTGCCTGCATTGGGGACCCCCGCCCCAGCTCCTTGAGGGGGTTTTGGTCTCTCCACCCCGGCTCCTTGAGGGGGTCCCAGTCTCCCAAACGCCGGGTTCCTGAGGGGGTCTTGGGCTCCCCGCCAGGCTCTGGGGTCCCCCCACGGCGCCCCCCGGGCTCCTCCACACGAGGGATTCTCAGAAATGTGGGGTTTCTTTTGTGCTTAAACTTCTCAGCTGTTTTCTGGTTAACGTGCCCTGGCAGCTGGGCATTCTTGCTGTGATTTGTACATTTGCTTGAGTGTTCCTGACCGATTTCTAGCTGGAGATTGAGGAGTGTGGAATTGGTAGGAGTATTGTAATTGCAGCCTTCCCGGGATCACAGTTATGGAGATTGAAAAACCCCTTCCAGGATCATCATGTCCAATCTGTGCCTGATCCCCACCCTGAGCACTCAGTGCCACCTCCAGGTGCCACCTCCAGGGATGGGCACTCCAAACCCCCCTGGCAGCCCCTTCCAGCCCTTTCCATGAGGAAATTCCTGCTGGTGTCCAACCTGAGCCTCCCCAGCACAGCCTGAGGCCGTTCCCTCTCCTCCTGTCCCTGTCCCTGGGATGAGATCCCAAATCCCCCATGGCTGTCCCCTCCTGTCAGGAGTTGTGCAGAGCCTGAAGATCACAGACATCACTTGATTTTTTTAAATTTTATTATTATTTATCGGCAGTTTGTGGAAATAAATACACCTCCTACATCTCATTAGAGAGCTCTCATGTTCCAAAACACCACTGATGCCTCCAGCTCTGTGACTCCCTCTGTACCAGGTGAAATCCATGGCTGCTCGTGGGGAGCCGAACCTTGTCCTGGACATTTTACTCCAAATCAATTCCTGCAGAGCGGCTGGCAGGGTCGGGCAGCCTGTGCTGTCCCAGAGCCTCCCTCATGCAGCACTCAGCGTTTTGCCTCCATCCATCTCTCTGCAACCACGTTACTGCTGAGCGTTCCTTCCACAGCTCGGTGTGAGGAGCCTTCTTTCGTCCATGCCGAGCACTCGGCGGCGTGCGGGGGCCCCGCGGGGCGGGTTCGGCCGAGGGGAGAAGCGGGGC
>QUSF01000220.1:125798-151796 GCA_003676055.1 Chloebia gouldiae | reverse complement strand
GCCCTCCCAGTGCCCCCAGATCCCTCCTGGGGCTCCCTATATCCCCTCCCAATTTATCCCAGTACCCCCAGGTTCCCCTCTCCATGTCTCCCGGTTTATCCCAGTCCCTGCCAGTTCCTCCCGGTGCCCCCAGTACCTGTCCCTCGCTTGTCCCAGCCAAGGGGGGCACTAAGAGAGAAAAGGGGTGTGAGAGGTTTTTGAGGTCACCCCATACATCGGGGTCAGCACTGAGGGGCTTCTCTGGGAAGGCTTGGGGTCCTGCAGGGGTTTTGGGGAGCTCTGGGCTCCTTCCGTGGGGGTTTGGGGGTCCCTATGGGGAGATACCAGGAGATATCAGGGGTTTGGGGTTACACCATGGGGGTCTGAGGCCCTATATGAGCTTTTAGGGTCCCTCCTCAGAGATGAGGAAAGGGAATGGGGCTTGGAGCTGAAGGGCGGGGCTTGGAGCATTATTTTGGGATAAATCCTGTAGGATTTAGGGTTGCTCACCCATGCCCGAGGCCAGAGGGGTTCCTGAATTTCTGTAGGCTACGCCAACCTGTCGGGGGAGAGCAAACCATTATGGGAACCCCACTGATTTGTGGTGGCCCCCATTTGGGGCGAGGTGTCACCTGCCATCCTAGGGTGCTGCGGGACTGAGGGGGCTCCAGTGGGGCCAAGCGGCTGCAAAAGAGAGGCGAGAAGTTTGGGGGACCCCCCCCCCCGTGCAACTGAGGGACCCCCATCCCAATTTAGGATGCCCTCCCCCCACCCCGTTACCTGACCACTTGACTGCTGAGCTGCCGGCGGGGCTGGGGGTTCACTGGAAAAGAGATGGAAAATTTGGGAGGACCCCTATGAGCAAGGAGAGGATGGGAAGGTGTTTTAGGGTGTGGAAGACCCCCTTAAAAAATCTGGGGGGCACTTACCTGACTGTGTGGGGGAGGGACGGGGGGTGCTGCTGCGGCTGCTCCAGTGCCAGCCTGGGGAGAGCTGTGAGGAGATTTGGAGGGCAGTTTTGTAGGGGGGGGGGGAGTTGGGGGGGGCAGTTTGGAGGGGGGGGGAAGGGGCGGGGGGGCTTTGGGGGCAGGGAAGGGGCAGAGGAATTTTGGGGGCCACCTGCATGCGGCGCAGCTCCTCATTCTCCCGGCGAAGTGACTCCAGCTCCCTGGGAAGGAGGAGGATTTAATGGAGGGTAGGAATTTCCCTCATTTGGGGTGGGTCCCTCCATAGGGCAGCTGAGGCGGGCAAAGCAAAGGGCCGGAAGCTCACCAAGATGGCAGCAAATGGCAGAACATGCTGTCACCAGCATGGCAGCTAAGGGGGGGGTAAACCCTCCCAAGAAAGTGGCCAGAAGATGAGGACTCTCATCAAGATGTTGACCAAGGAGTGCTGCCTCACCCACATGCTCAGAGGAGCCCAAGATGGAGGTGTGAGCCCCCTCACCTCATCCTCTCCCTCAGCTCCTCTCTGGCCTTCTCCATCTCTGCCTGCGCCCGCCGAGCTCTGTCCCGGTGCAAGTCCTGCAGAAGCTGCGCCTGTGCTGTCTGGAACCGCCACACCTGGGGGACGTGGGTCACCCCGTTGTACCCCCGGAGCGTGTGGGGCTGGGGACCGTGGTGGAACCTCATCCCCCACCACCTGTGTCCTCCTCACCTGCGTGATGTGGGCAAGGTGCTTGAGGGCGATGGCCACCGGGTTCTTGAAGAAAACCTTCTCCTGTGGGCGCATCTGTTGGGCATGGGGGTGTCAAAAGGATGGGAAGAAGGTTGGGAAACGGGAAGGGAAAAGGGTGGGAAGGGGATCTGGGCACAACATGGCAGACACTGGCCTGTTCGGACAGGGGCAGGTAGCGGCAGGCAGTGCCACAGACTGGGCAGGGACCTGTAGGAGGGGGAGAAAAAAGTGAGAAAAGTGAGGGAAAAAGATGTCTAAAAATCTTCAAAATGTTGTTCCTTGAGGGAAATGGACCATTTCCCCTCATTTGAGGCTTTTAAATTTAGGCAGGGTCCTCCATTTCCACAATGCTAAAGGCATACATTGAGGGAAAATCGTCCTTTTTCCATCATTTCAAAGACAGAAATTGAGGGGAAACCTTCTTTTCCTGGTATTTTAGGGGTTTAAATTAAGGGCCGAGCCCTCAATTATTTATTTGCTTGAGTTGAGGTGACCCCCTCCTTTCCCTCTCATTTTAAGGGGCTAAATTGAAGGAAACTCCCCCTTTGTCAGCATTTTAAGGGTTTAAATTGGGGGTTTCCCCTCAATTTTACCTGTGCCCCCACAGCCCTCGCACAGGATGTGGCCGCAGTTGGTGATGGCGAACTGGGCGCCATCCTGGCAGAAGCAGCGGCTGCAGTGGAACCAGTCCATGGCGGGGCTGGGGTGAGGAGCTGCCTCCACACCTGAGAGCCTGCGAGGGGATGAGGGGGAAAAGTGAAGGGAAAAGGTGAAAGGGTGGGAAAAAAAAGGTGAGAGAAAAAAGGGACGGAAATGTGAGGGGGAAAGGGCTGGGAAGCGTGAGGTGAAAAAGGGCGGGAAATGTGAGGGGAAAAGTGAGGGGAAGAAACAGCAGGAAAGATGAGAGAAAAAAGGGACGGAAATGTGAGGGGGAAAGGGCTGGGAAGCGTGAGGTGAAAAAGGGCGGGAAATGTGAGGGGGAAAGTGAGGGGAAGAAACAGCAGGAAAGATGAGAGAAAAAAGGGACGGAAATGTGGGGGAAAGGGTTGGAAATGTGAGGGGAAAAGGGCTGGGAACTGGGAAGCGTGAGGTGAAAAAGGTGGGAAATGTGAAGGATGAAAGGGCAGGAAAGTTGAGGCAGAGGAAAGGCAGTAAAAGAGAGAAAAAGGGCGGGAAACGTGAGGGGGAAAAGCAGCAGGAAAGATGAGAGGAAGAAGGGTGGAAAAAGGGAGGAAAAAAGGGGTGGGAAACATGGGAGAAAAAAGGGTGGGAAATGTTAGGGGGAAAAAGGCGGAAAAGGTGATGGGGGGAAATGGTGGGGGAAAAGGAGAGAAAAAGAGCAAGAAAGGGGAGAGATGAAAAAAGTGGGAAATAATGAGGGGGGGGAAGGGCCACCTGGATGGGGACAGGGAAACCAGGATTGGGACATCAGGATGGGGACAGCAAAATCTGGACCGAGGGCGGCAGATGAGGATATGGACAGCAAGATGGAGACATTGGTGGGATCAGAGATCTGAGGTGGTGCAGGGGAAGCACCCCAAAACCCTGATCGTACTATCCATGCTCCCAGAATCACTAAATCTTGCTAAATCTTTGGCTGTGTTGCATAATTCCAACAATTTTTAACTGGAGGGGGCAGGAAAAGCACCCCCAGAATATCGGGGGAGGTCCTCGGGCTTTGGAAGATGCAGGAGGCACCCCAGAACCGCAATCCTACCACTGCCTGATCCCAAAATTCCTCCGTGCCACTGCTGAACCCTCTGGCCTCGCTGTGCAATTCCGAACATTTTTAATTATAGGGATGGCATGGAGGGGGCGGGGGGGGGGGGGGGGGGGGCAGAAATGCATTCCCAGGCCCTCGTGAGGGAGAATCTGGGGGGAACAGGGGCCACCCCAAAACCCTGATCCCGCTACCCCTCAATCCCATTATCTCGGGATCCTGTGATCCATCACTGTGTAATTCCAACCATTTTTGATTCCCGGGGGCGGGGGTAGGAAACGCCCCAATAAAACCCTCGGGGGGTTGGGGGGTGTAATTCAGGGATTTGGGGTGCGCAAGGGACACCCCGAAGCCCCGATCCCGCTGTTCCCGGAATCCCTGGATGCCGCTGCCGAGCCCTCCGCCCTCGTTGCGTAATTCCAACCATTTTTAATTCCCGGGGGGACAGGAAACGCGTCGCTGCCGTTACACAAAGCAGGAAGGGGAGAGGGAGAAGTCTGGGGGGTTGCCCTGTCCTTAGTCCCCCACAAACCCACCCTGTCCATCCCCCCCAGATCCATCTCCCGCTTGGAAAACACCCCCCCTTCCAAAAACAACAAAACCCCAAGAATTCGGGCAACCCGCAGAATCCCCCCCACTCAAAACCGGGCGCTTCGGGGGTGTCCCTGCTGCGGCTCTCCCTTTTTTTTTTTTTTCCCCTCTCCCCTTGGGGTTCCCCTCGCCCAAATTCCCGTTTTTCCAAGGTTTCCCCCGCCACCCCTCCCCAGTTTTCCCAGCGTTTTTTCCCCGCTTTTTTTTCCCAGCGGCGCATCCGGCGGGGAATGGGATGACGGGACCTTCCTGTTCCCGGCCCCGCGCCCGCCTGGCGGCCGGGGGACACCCCCGCCGCGAGCCCCCCGCAGCCCCGAGCCCGCCGGGACCCCCGGAGCCGCCCCCGGAGCCCTCCGGAGCGCCCCCGGCCCCTCCCGCGCCGCGGAGCCGCCGAGGTGAGTCGGGGGGCGCGGGGAGGAGGGAAACGCCGTTTTTGGGGGGGAAGGTAAGGGGAAAGAGCGGAGACAACCCCCCCCCCAAAAAAAAATAAAACTGGGGAGATTCCCCCTCCTCTCCCCGTTCAGTTTGAGATACGCCGATGTTGGATTTGGGATGAGGGAGGCAATGGCGGAGCCGTTGGGGGGCTGGAAATGAGGGAAAAAGGAGAGTGGGAATCTTCCCACAAAAAAAATTGGGAGGATACCCCCCCTCCCCCCGCAATTGGAGATACCCCCGGAATTGGATTTGGGATGGGGAGGCGATGGCGGAAGGGTGGCAAAAGATTTGGGGCGGGGGCGATGTGGATGAACGGCGGGTTTCGGGGATGGAAAGGGCAGGGGAGAGAGCGGGGACCCCCTCCCCAAAAAATAAATCTGGGAGATCCCCCCCCCACCCCCGTCCAACTGGAGATTCCAGGGGATAAAGGGGAACGATGGAGACGGAGGGAGCGGGTGGGGGAATGAGGCGCCGTTTGTAGGGTTGGAAAAGATGGAAGAAGGAGAGCAGGGAACACTCCTGCCCCCCAAATTTAGGAGATCCTTCCCTGACTGGGGATATTCCCGGTCTTGGATTTGGGGAGGGGGAGGCGATGGCAGGGGGCAACAATGGAAGGGGAGGGGGGAGGTGCTGTTTTTAGGTTTGGAAAAGAGGGGAAAAGGAGAGTAGGGACCCCTCACAAAAATCTGGGAGGCCCCTCCTGCAGTTGTGGATAACCTCAACGTCTGGGATTTGGGATGGGAGGGGAGATGGATTTGGGCCTGGGAGGAGGGATCAGGTACTGGTTTGGGGGGCAGAAAGCGGGGGGGGTGAGAGTGGGAAAAATCCCCTCCAAAAAATTTATGAGACTCCCCCGAAAAAATTTGGGTTGCCTCCATGTTGGATTTGAAGGGGGGCGGGGGACTGTGGATAAACCATTTTGGAGTGAGGAGCAAGAGAGTGGGGACCCCTCAAAATAAAACCTCAGAGTTCCCCCCAGTATCCGATTTGGGGTGGGGGATGAATTTTGGAGAAGGTTCCTGGGGCTCTGTTGTTCTTTTGTGCTCCCTTCCCAAAATTAAAGGTGGGGGAAGCAAACTTGAGGAGACTGGGAGTAATTTGGGGGCAGCCTGGGTGATTTGGGGAGTCCCAGGTGATTTTGGGGGGCACTGGGATTTTGGGGGCTGAGTCCGGAGCAGCTGTGGGACCCCCCGAGACCCTCAAAGAGAGATGGGGGGGAAATTGGGGAGTACAGGGTGATTTGGGGAGACACAGATTTTGGGGGAACAGATGGGCTGGGAGGCAGAGAGGTTTTCGGGGGGATGAAACTTAGGAGAGCACGAGGGGATTTGGGATCACCCTGAAGGATTTGGGGGGGTAACACAGAAGGATTTGGGTGGGGTACATGGAAATTGAGGGGGTCACAGGGAGGATTTTAGAGTCACCCTGAGAAATTTGGGGGGTACAGCAGGAGCCAAGATGCAAACAGTCCTTTGGGATGGGGGGGCAGCTGTGGGTTTCTGCTGCACAGAGGGGTCCTGGGGCGTTTTGGGGTGCTCAGGGCCCCCCTTGATGCTGCAGTTCCCACAGGAGCCTCCATGGAGCAGGACGAGCCAGACGTGGTGGAGCTGCAGGACTCGGATGAGGGGGACGTGGTCCGGAGGGTCTTCATTGGTGAGGGGGGACCCCAAAAGTGGATGAAGGGGTTGGGGGGCTCCAGGTAACGCAGAAAGGCGGTACAGGAAATTTTGGGGGGGGATCCAAACACTTTTGGGGGGGCCCCAGGCACCCCAAGAACAGAGTGCGGGCAAATTGGGGGGGGGACTCCAGACACACCTAGAAGGGGGTAGAGGCATTTGGGATGGGGTTCAAGGCACTTCTGGGGGTCTCCAGACACCACTGGAGGGGAGCAGAGGCATTTCAGGATGTCTTAAAACACTGTTGAGGGGGTTCCAGACCCTCCAAGAAGGGGGTATGGGGAATTTTTGGGGCCTTCAGGTACTTTTGGGGGGCTCCAGACACTCCAGGAGGGGGCACAGCCTCTTTTTGGGGCACAGTGAGCATTTGGGGAGGGGTCCCAGCCCCTTTTGGGTCACAGCAAACATTTTGAGGAGGTTCCAGGCAAACCGGGGAGGCTCCAGTCACCCTTTTAGTGCGCAATGAGCGTTCCAGGAGGGGGCCCAGCCCGTTTTAGGAACAAAATAAACATTTATGTCAGGGTCCCAGCCCCTTTTAGGGTCACAGCAAACATTTGGTTTGGGGGTCCAGCCCTTTCTGCGCTCTCACCCACTCCCCGTGCCCCCCAGCCGATGACGGCATCGTGAGCGACGGTGAGGCCGAGGTGCTGCCGCACGAGATCATCCGCATGGTGATCCCGCACAGCCCCCTGCGCCCCCCGCCGCCCCGCGGGCCCCCCGCCCCGGCCCCGGGGGGCTCCGAGGAGGGCGGGGGGCGGCGGGGCGGGGGCCGCCAGCGCCCCTTCATCTGCAACGAGTGCGGCAAGAGCTTCAGCCACTGGTCCAAGCTGCTGCGGCACCAGCGCACGCACACGGGCGAGCGGCCCAGCACCTGCGGCGAGTGCGGCAAGAGCTTCTCGCAGAACTCGCACCTGGTGCAGCACCGCCGCACCCACACCGGGGAGAAGCCGTACAGGTGCGGCCACTGCGGCAAGAGCTTCTCCTGGAGCTCCAACCTCATCCAGCACCAGCGCATTCACACCGGGGAGCGCCCGTACGGCTGCGCCGAGTGCGGCAAGAGCTTCACGCAGAGCAAGAACCTCATCAAGCACCAGCGCACCCACGCCGGGCCGGGGGCGGCGCGGCCGCGGCGCTGCGCCCACCCCGCGGGTGCCCCGAGGGCACTGAAGGGGTCTCGGGCAGGGGGCGAGGGCGAGGGGCCCGCGGGGGCCTCGGGCGGCTGCGGGCAGGAGCCGCTGATCTGCGTGGAGTGCGGGGAGAGCTTCGCCCGGAGCGCCGCGCTCAGGAGGCACCGCCGGGGACACCGCCCGCTCTTCGTGCCCTGAGGGGCAGGAGGACAGTGGCACCGTGCCCTGAGGGGCAGGAGGACAGTGGCACCGTGCCCTGAGGGGCAGGAGGACAGTGGCACGTGGACATGGGGCACTGCCCGCTCTTCGTGCCCTGAGGGGCAGGAGGACAGTGGCATGGGGACATGGGGCACTGCCCGCTCTTCGTGCCCTGAGGGGCAGGAGGACAGTGGCATGGGGACATGGGGCAGCGCCCGCTCTTCGTGCCCTGAGGGGCAGGAGGACAATGGCACCTGGACATGGGGACATGGGGCACTGCCTGCTCTTCGTGCCCTGAGGGACACCATGGTGGGGACACCAGGACAGTTGGACAATGTTCTGGCAGCGTCCGCTCTTGGTGACCTGCGGGGACACACAGTGGGCCACTCTGGTGGAGGACACGGGGACTGTGCCACAGACAGGAGACACGGTGGCACCGTGCGAGGAGACACGGGATTGTTTCAGGGGCAGGACGTGGTGACAGAGCTGGGGTCACACGAGTCATGCCACGAGTGAGGGGACATGGTGACACCACGCTGGGAGACAGTGGGGGGCACCTGGACTGGGACAAAGACAGGACGCGGTGACGCTCGGGACAGAGTGACACAGAGCTGATGTCCCCAAGCCCACCCGTGCCCTGTGTCACCCTCGGTGCCCCTCGCTGTTCCCCATCGGTGCCACATCCCGGAGCTGTAAATAGGGGAAGGTGGGAGGGACACGAGGGTGGGACCTGGGGGAAGGGGGAGGTGACACCAGGACCCCCGGTGGGGTGAGGCGGGGCATGGACAGGGCTGGGCTGTGAATAAAGTTGTGTTTTGGGGGACCTGGGCGTTGGTTTTAGGGGGTGACAAAAATGGGGGGGGGACAACCCCGGGAGAGAGACTAAAAACCCCTGGGGGAGGGCAAAAAGCCCCCATGGGGAGGAGTTTGGGGGGCTCAGAGGTTTGGAGGGTCCCGGGTCAGTCCCTGCAAAGCCTTAAAGGACAGGGGGAGTGACAGAGGAAATTTGGGGATCAAAAAAGGGGTCTCAAAACTTGGAAGGGATTGCAAGGAGGTCCCAAATCAGAAGGAGGTCAGGGAGACCCCAAAACTGGGACAGGCTCCCATATAAGTGGGGAGGGGGATTGGGGGACACCAAATTCTGTGGGTGCAGCTGTGGCAGAGCCCTCCCACCACAGACCCCCCCCCATACCCCAAGTTCTTCCTCTCAAGACCCCTCAAAAACCCCCAGATCCCACTTGGAGCCGTCTCCTTTATTCCAGGGACTGCTACAAAACGGGGAAGTGTTGGGATTTGGAGGGGCTGCACCCTAATAAGATTTTTGGGGTGGGGGGCTATGCCTTGGCACAACCCGGGAGCCCTGAGGCACCATCAGCGGCTGCAGCTCCTGTTCCATCACCTCCAGCATGGCTGGGGGAAACACGGGGGGAAGGGGGCTGCAAAGTGGGGAGCAGTCCGGGGAGAACGAGGGGCACTCAGAGGGGACCCTCCTGAAACTGAGAACGGCGCAGGATTTCTCCCGGACCAAAGCTGCCAGCAGCTCGGACTCAGTTTGCCCTTGGAGTGCCAGACACCTCCTGCGACCCGACATCGAGACACTGGGAGTGGGAAACTGGGAAAGGGAATTGGAACTGGGAATGGGGAACTGGTAATGGGAAACTGGGAATAGGAACTGGGAATGGGAAACGGGGAATGGGGATGGGAACTGGGAATGGGGAACTGGGAATGGGGATGGAAATGGGGATGGGAACTGGGAATGGGAAACTGGGAATGGGGATGGGAACTGGGAATGGGAAACTAGGAATGGGGATGGGAACTGGGAATGGGAAACTGGGAATTGGAAACAGGGAATGGGTATGGGAACGGGGATGGAAATGGGAAACGGGGAATGGGAAACTGGGAATGGGGATGGAAATGAGGATGGGAACTGGGAATGGGAAACTGGGAATGGGGATGGAAATGGGGATGGGAACTGGGAATGGGAAACTGGGAACGGGATGGGAACTGGGAATGGGAAACTGGGAATTGGAAACAGGGAATGGGTATGGGAACGGGGATGGAAATGGGAAACGGGGAATGGGAAACTGGGAATGGGGATGGAAATGAGGATGGGAACTGGGAATGGGAAACTGGGAATGGGGCTGGAAATAGGGATGGGAAACTGGGAATGGGGATGGGAACTGGGAATGGGAAATGGGGAACGGGGATGGGAACTGGGAATCAGAACTGGGAATGGGAAACTGGGAATGGGAAATTGGGAGTGGGAAATGGGGAAGACACGGCGGGAGGCGAGTTTTGTTTTGCACAGAAAAGGGCCAGCATTGGTGTCCAGGGGCCTGTGGCCACCAGAAATCCAGAACGGCGCCGGATGTGTCCCAGACCCAAGCTGCCTCTACCTTGAACTTCTGACCCAAGCTGCCTCTACCTTGAACTTCTGCTGCCCTGACAGCCCTGAGTGCACCCTGCAAACTGACCCAGGAACCCGGCTGGTGAGTTTTGTTTCACAGAGCCAAGGGCCGCTGTTTGTGCTCAGGGGCCTCTGGCCTTATGTGTGCAGCCGCCTCCTGAAATTCTGGATTGTGGTTTCCCCCTCTCTCTCAGCCCCTAAATTATCAGGCTAACCCAGAAATGCGAGCCTTGAGAGGGGGGAAACATCAGGAGAGGGGAAAGGTTGAAAAGAGGCTCTTCCCTGATGTAGTGGATGTTCAGCTCTTTTATTCCATGATCCAAGAGGAAGAGTGGGGAAAGAGTGGGGAAAGAGAACAAACAGGAACTGTCAGGGTTTATCTATGCTCTTGACAGGGAGGGTTTCTTGGTTCTCTGCCAGCCTTGTTGGGGCATGAAGGAGGGGTCCAGGAATATCCGATCTGATGTCCCAGGGAAGGGGGAAAACACAGCCTGAACAGAACATAACACTGGACGGCGCAGGATGTGTCCCACACCCAGCCTGCCACCACGTTGCCTTTCAGGAGGTGGTCCTGAGCACAAACACCGGCCCTCTTCCCTGGGAAAGAAAATTCATCAGTCCAGGTTCCTGGTGTCAGTTTGTAGGGCTCCCTTGGGGCTGTCAGGGCAGCACCAGTTTGAGGTGGGGGCAGCTCAGGTCTGGGACACATCCTTCGATATTTGGATTTTTTGGAGGCCATCCACTCAGGGCCACAGCTCATTGGAATGGCTTTCCCAGAGGATTCCTCATCCCTGGAAGCGCCAGGTTGGTCAGGGCTTAGAGCAACCTGGGATAGTGGGAGGTGTCCCTGCCCTGGCAGGGCGTGAAATGTGATGAGGTTTAAGGTCCCCTCCAACCCAAACCATGATTCCATAACAATTCTCTGACGCTTTAAACACTTCCTCTTTGTGAAACAAGATGAATCTAGGCTTCAGTTACAATGGAAATGACCCAAACTTTATTGAATGTTTTGTCATTAGCAGAACTGTTAAGAAAGCAGAATATTTTACACCTCAAGAATCATTAAGATCTAATTCTCTTGAGAATACAGTACAAATAAAAGCTAATAAAAAAAAGGGCCTCCTCCTCCCCCCATTCAAGATTTTATTATTTGTAAAATAAATGAAGTCAAGTTAAAAAATGTTCTGATCTTCAACACTGGCAATTGGAAAGTGTCACTGATTCCAGAGATTTTTGCAATGCAGCACAATTTCACAGCTGTAAGGAAAAGATTTATGGCAGCTTGATAAAAGTAGGATTTCAAAGTGGTCAAAAGGCCTTAAAAATCTTATCTGCAGTTAAAAATGATGATGAAGAACTCCAAGTAAAAAAAGACAACCGAACAAACAAAAAACTCCACTTCAAATGCGTGTAAAATGCAGAAGTAATGCCCTGCAGGCTGCTCCAAAGTGTTCATTTGTCTTTTGCAGAGGCCTGGCAGCCAGCACAGCTCCTGGGATAGCACAGAAATACACACGGTCCAGCAACGGGCACCATTCCAGTTGTTCAGGGACTCCTCAACTGATCACAGACAGGTTTGAGACAGAAATTCACATTGCACTCAATTCAGGATGCTTTAGTTGTTGGGCCACTACACACAGAAATGCTTTTATTATTAAAAAAAAAGCCCAGCTGTGCCCTTTCCATGTATTAAAGTGCATTAAGTGACCATTTTAAAGCAGGCCAGAAAGTCCCTTTGCAGTTGGTCCCTAAGCACTGCAGTAGCATTTGTAGTGGTACAAGTGGTGAGTTCCAGATTTCCCACACCAGCACGGCAAGTCCAGTGGAATTCCATCAATTGTCAGTGAAATACCTATTGAAGCTCAACGGGAGAAGACAGAACAGCTCCGTTCTCATGCTGGGGACAGACACTACCTGCTGAAGCCGTCCCACAGCCAGACACTTGCTCCATGCACCTAAAGAATTTGCAGGCTTCCAGAGTTTTCTAGCTGAGATAATTTGTAGGTAGATTCCCTTAATGCTGATGTGCAGTGCAGCATCACTTCATCCAGGAGAGCTGTTTGTTAAAGCTAAAAATACCCATTTCAAAAGGCCCAGCACCTTGCAGCAAGTTTTCTAGTAAAAGGCCAATTTATTCTTCATCATCATCATCATCTTCATAGCAGCGATTCCTTTTGATCTGTTCTTCCACGGACAGATCTTCCACGTCTTCACCCTCCCAAAAACCAACGTCTTGGGATTTGCGATTCTGGCTTGGAGATGATTCCTTAGCGGTCACGACATTGGCTAAGCTGGAATGTTTAGGAGAATTTGGTTCCAGGAGTTCTTCCTTTGGGATTTCTGGCTCCTCTGTAGCCTGTTCTTCCTCATCTGTGTCTGCATTCATCTGGCCATTCTCTACAACGTTATGCTCTGCTGTTTTGATACCAGACAATTCCCATTCTTCCTCCACATTTTTCTCCCCGGCGTTCTGGATGTTCCTATGCTCAACCTTCTTTTCCTTTTGCTTTTTCTCTACGCCAGCCTCTCTCCCCAGTTCCTCGCTCCTTTTCAAGGTGTCTCTCTCTTCCTTGGGAGGAGATGGTGAATTCTCTGTTTTATGGCCTTTAACTGATATTGTTCTAAATGAGGCTGCCACTGTAAAGGGGCGACTTCGCTCCTTCAGCGAGGAGGATCTTCTTAACTTTTTGAGATCCAGATCCACATCCTCCTGCACATCGGGCTTGGAAATCTCTTCTTCTGGAGGCCACTTGGGTTTGAGTACTTTGATGCCCTCATCTAAGGCACTTCCTTGGATACTTTGGTCAGATGGAGGTGGCCAGGCAATCCTGAGCTTTTTTGTTTCTGCTGGTCTTTCTTCCCTTTCAGGCACAGCTGAAGCTTTTGCTTCCATACTTGCTGCCAGAACTCCCACTTTTGCAATCGGAGCATCCTCTACTCCCGGGCTCTGCGGAGTTTCTGGCGAATTCACACCTGGGACGGTTTTCTCCGGGGATTCTTCACATTCAGTTTTACCTGCCCACAATTCCTTATGCTGCTTGTGTCCAAAGCCCTCATCATAATTGCCCTTGGACTTGAAGAGCTGATTGAAGTGAGGCTTGCAGTAGATGTTGCCACGCAGAGACGCGTACGTCCCGAGGCTGTTCAGGAAACACAGATCAAACATCAGAGCTCGGGGCCGCCAACACCGGCGCCTGCTCCAGGTGTCTTACAGAAGAAATTCAATTCCAGTCTTCCACATGTTCAGAAAAACAAGCTTACAGCCCTCAGGGTTTGCATGGCTCTTTCTAGGAATTCTTTACAAAGCTGGACATTCTGTTTTTCCCCACGTAAAATGACATTAAGAGTTTAAAAACGGCGTCAAGTGCACCAGGCAGAAGTAGGCCTGTGTTACCTCTCCTACACAAACCACTGGATTTTGGTGACTTCCAGCTCGGCTAGGCCTGACTTCCCTCAGCTGGGACAGGAAAATTCACTTCCCAGAGGGCAGCCAAGGGAGCAGTGCACGTACCTGAGTTTGCTGTTGCAATAGGAGCAGCGGAAGCAGCTGATGTGAAACACCTGCTGGTTGGCAAAGAGCCTTTCCATGGGGTACACGGTCTTCTGACACCCAACACAGGCTTCCTTCATTGGCAACTGGAATTTCTGCAGGGGGAAGAGAAAGTTTGTTAACTGGAAAACACATCAGCTGCCGGGGGACTTGGCGTGGGTTCATGCACGGCTTCCTGAGCTCTCCAGAACTGCAGAGAGTTCCCTTTCTCTAATTATGGTGCAGCGGGGTCTGGTGGGCAGCAAGAAGCTGTGACAGGCCCACAGGATTGCTGTGGCTTGACAGGAGCCAAGATTTCCCCCCAGAGAATGCCACAGCTGAAGCATCACATGCTGAGCAATGGTTGGGAGAGAGCAATGAGAGCACTAAAACTGTCCCCCAAAGCTGTCTCATCCTTTCCTGCAACCCGTTTTTATTGATAGGAGAATGATGAAGCATTCCAGTTGATTGCAACCAGTGTGAGACTTACCAAAATAATAAAAATAGAGCAGAACAAGAGAATCTTGATGTGGTTTGGGCTGGAAAGAACATTGAAAATCATCTAGTTCCAATCCCCTGCCACAGTCAGGGACACTGTCCACCAAAAGAATTGAAACAGCCTCAAAAGGTACAGGGTGGGAGAGGAAAGGAGTGAAACAGGCTGCCCAGTGGTTCGAAATGTTCCATTTTTGTTAAATCTTTTCTCTCAAAGAGGAGGAAATAGCCTCAGCACCAACACAACAGCAGGAAACACTCCTGGCTTCACTTGTAAACATTTCCAGCTCAGGTTTCAGGTTTTTTCCCCACAAACTTGCTCAAGGTTCAAAGTGAGCTGAGCTTTGAGGTTAAACAGCTACAGTTGTTATGTGATTATTGACTTTCCTGAGGGTTCCAAGGATAAACTTGAGCACTGAGGAGTTGGGTGTCACTGCTGAGCAGCAATGACCACAGGTTTGTTTCCAGGCAGCATCGAGGAGGGAAGAACATTGTCCATGAGAAAAGGTCAGTGGATGCCATTGACTTCTTGAAATCTATTAACACTGGCCAATGGGGAGGACATTTTATAGGATAAATTAAATAACACAACATTGGCATTTCGAGGCTGCAAAAATGTAAACCGTAAATGCAACAGTAAAAAATGATTTAGTAGCCCAGCCTCCACTCCAGGGTGTGCTCAGACATATTTGTAAGTGTGGCTTTTCCTTGGCCAAGAATTACCTGCTACAGACTTACAAAAAGCTTTATGGAAAAATCTGATGGCTAAAGGAAAAGCAGGAAGGACACAGGAAACATAATCACAGAAATTTATTTATAACAGTCTAGAAACAATGGTTAGGAATCAAAGTTCCCCCAGATTGCTGAAGATGGAGCCAGCTCAAGTCACTTTGTCACAACCATAAAGTTTGCTGCCAGTTTAATTCCATTTTAATATGTATTTCAGGGTTTCCAGGCATCACTTGAACTTACAGTAGATTAAAGTTCTGTGACAATAGCTTCACTAACAAAATGCAGAATTCCTTTTGAAAAAGAATCCACAGTTTCTAGGTGCTGCCAAAACTCCGCAGCTTGACTCACTAAATGAAAACCTAAAAAAAAAAATTATTTACTGATGCAAACAAAAATCTAATCACCCCTGCTTGCCACACAGAGCAAGGCAGCGACAATTTGCTTGCCCATGGAAAAGTTTTCTCCCTGAAAGGTCAGTTCTGCACAACAGTGACACTTTGGTGACACCACAGTGCTGGCACGTGCTCCTGCAATCACATCCCCATCCAAGGAGAGGGACTTACTTGCATACAACGAGCCCTATGTCTGTGGAGAGGCGTTTTGGGCTGTGAAGAGACAGAAATTCCTTTCCAGGATACTACAAAGAGGAGCTAGAGCAGGAAGATGAGGCCCAATAATTATAAAAAGGACTTGAGAGAAAGCTGAGAGTTGAGCTCACATTAGGAGAGAGGCAGAAGGCAGGAGGAGAGGTTAGGAACCAAGAACAGGAGACAGAAGCTGGAAGAGACAAATAGGAACCTTGCATGAATAAACAGAAGCTTCTATCTCACACAGTGCAGCATCTAAAGCACTAAAATGGTTTTGATACTATCAAGAGGAGCAGAGAGCATCAGGACATGCAGGTTTTGTGTCACGGACCAGATCACACAGCTCTCACTGGCAGCTGAAATTTCCCATACTGGCACACTGGGAAGCCAGATCTCCCCAGTCTGAGCCCAGGGCTGTTCCTCCCAAAGATGGGGAAAACAACAAAAGCCCAGTTGTTTCCTTAGGAGTGAGCCAGGAAATGTGTGGCAGCCCAGGGAATCAGCATCCCAACCCCAGCCAGCACACGTGATGAGCAAGTAGAGCCTGACCAAACTGTCCAGTGCTGCCATTTGTTCTCCATCTGCTTTATGGCTCCCTAAAGCAACTGCACCATCAAAAACTCGTTCCTCAGAAAGCCAACCCTGATTTTTATAGTCAGGCACCGCAGTGCCCTCACTATAAAGTTACTACTGGTTGCAGTTCCAGCTGTTCCCAAGGTAAGAGGTGCAAAGCCAAGTCCCAGCGTGCTGAAGGCTCTGAAGATCAGTAGCAGGACCTCAGGGCCCATCTCCAGGAGCACAGACAAGCCCTGAGCCCCTCTGCCACGCTGCAGGGAAGCAGGGGTGTGACAGAGCCCAGCAACTCCCACCCAGCCTCTGGGAAAAACCCAATTGAGGCACTTTTCCAGCCTGACCTAAAGTGCCCTCACAGTCACACTCTGACGAGGATGGAGCAGGTATCAGTGCAGTTACTGCCAGGCCTTTCTGCTTCAGCACATTTTGGCTTTTCAGTATTTAACAGTTGGTTTTTAACCTTCAGCAGAGACTCGAGAGCTGCGTTACCTTCACGGCTTTCGGTGGGGAGGCCTCTGTGTGCCCAGCTGCTTTAGCACCAAGGTTCTGCTGCTTTGAGCTGACAGCTTTCTGGGCTTCTGCCTCCATCTCTGACTGTCCACCTGAGACAGGGAGAAAAGGCAATTACAATGGCTCTGAACTGTGGGCAGCCTGTGCTCGCCAGACCCCTCAGAATCTCAGTTAAATGGTGAAGGAGCTACGCTGAAAAGTGTTCAATCAGGGCAAAAGGAGTTATAAATGCCTTAAAATTACAGCTGCAAATGAACTTTTAAACATGAAAGAAATTCTTATAAAAAATATGTGTTAGGCACGGGGCAGATTTTTAGTGCAAGACAGGTTTTATTAATTTATCATTTGATAGGGCTCACCGTGGCCATCCTCCAGCAGACCAGAGTGCAGAGACAAGCTGTTCTCACCTACAGAAACCTGCAAGAGAAAAAAATGAGACGGTGAGAAGCTCTGACCTTCTGAGATCTGAATAATCACAGCTCCAGGAAGGCACCAGGCAGTTTGAGCAGGGCTCAGAAAATGAGTTGTTTTTGAGGCACAAAAAGGTCCAGCTCAGTGTCAAGAGATTCCTTACTACAAGGCAGACACCCTCACAGGCTTCACACATACAAACATCAGATTTCTGTCCCCTTGGACACCTTTATTAACCCTCAGAAATCTTTGTTGATTTGCTGAGGTTCCTCCCAGGTTTTCTCACTCACAAATCCCTTGACCCCAGGCAGCACATTAACTGGAAATCTTGTGGCTCCCTCCAACATTTGACCAGTCTGTGATATTCAGACTTTCAGCAGACTGTGCACTTGGGAAAAAAAAAGACCAAAATAACAAAACCTGCTACAGATAAAGCTGTTGGTGTATAACTCTTTATTAAACTTGGCACGATTGCTATTAAATCAAATAGTTTTAAGTAGCTACACTGAGGAACTAAAGTACTGTAACAAGATTAACTGCAAATCATCACTAATTCACCTTAATGATTGAAAAGTCCATTGCAAGCAACTGAAATTTGTAAATTAATGAGGTAATGAGGAGGAGAGCTACACGTATTAACATCCTCTGGGCTGCTGAAACCTGAACTGGACCCCAATGTCCTGGCAGAGCACGGACGTGTCCTGGGGCTGCTGCAGCCACACATGCCAGGCCACTGAATGTGCCACGGGTGCAGTGTGAAAAATGACAGAGAGAAGTGTCTTTTGTTTCCTTTTTGCCAGAGGATTCCCATTTCTGACACTAACGACCAGCAGCTTTAATTAGGCTCATTTCCAAGTTCACCACGTCCCTTCCAAAGGACAGCCCTGGCTCCCCAACAATGCTCTATTCAGGTTCTCCTTGCACCTGGACACCTCCACGAGGAACTCTGCAATTACAGCTGAATGCAAGAAATTTTATTCAAATCTTCCATTCACGACGGGGAAATATTCTGATTTAACAGGTGCTCTTTTAATTAACTCACCTTGGAGCAGGAAGCAGCCTCGACCAGCCAGACACGAAGCTGCTCAGCTGTCTCAGAGGAGCAGCTGAAAGCAAAGATTTGGCCCCTTGCCCAAGGAAGGCTGAAAAGCTCTAAAAGCCCTCCTGGCATTAAGCTGCCACGTGTTCAGCCTGGGTGGAATACACAGTACCCCAATTATTATTCAGCTACTTTTATCCCGTCTGCTGTCCCCAGTTCAGGGAACAAATGCTCGAGTCCAGTTTACAGAGTCTCAATTTATAGCTGGAGCTCAAAACCAGGAACAAACCCAAAGTGCCAGTCTCAGTTATCCTAAAATTTAGCCACTAAATGCAGAAGAAACAGTGACAAACTCCTTTGACTTGGGTCATACAAAGCTGCTCTTGGGGTTTTTTTAAATTGGTGTGGATTTTTTTGTTTCTAAAAAACCCACCATAAAAAAAAAACCAAACCCTACCAAGACAGAAAAACTCTCCC
This sequence comes from Chloebia gouldiae, assembly GCA_003676055.1. Lineage (NCBI taxonomy): Eukaryota > Metazoa > Chordata > Aves > Passeriformes > Passeridae > Chloebia > Chloebia gouldiae. Next base: position 133,633 of record QUSF01000220.1, on the reverse strand, counting down.
AGAAAACTTATCTCTAAACATTCTCTTCCACAGACATTTGCTGTCTTTATAATTCAGAGACAGTCTAAAGAAGAACAATTAAAAAAAAAAAATTTTGCAGCATGTAACTGATCTGCATCAGCTGCTCACGTTCAGTTCCCAGGTGGCTTGTGGAACGTGGAAGCAGAGTATCAGCTGTGCTCCCACAGCCAGTTCCACTCAAAATGAAGCCCTTGATCTCCACCAGCACAGACATCTTACCTTCTCCCCATCCTGACAGGAACTGCAGTCCTCAATTGGTGCCATATTCTCCTTCTGCCCAGATTTGTAATTCTTCAGTTCACTCTCACTGGCTTGAATCTCACTCTATAGGACAAAGCACTGGAAAGGTGACAGGTTCTTTTCCCCTAAGAAAATACTCAATTTCTATTTTTCTTGAAATGTTTTAAAAACTGTTTTTCTCGTATGTGGAGTGATAATTGAAGAAGGGCCATCAGAATGTGCAGCCACTTGTTAAGTGACATATTCTAGTGAGGGAACAGGATTGTGCTGTAGAATTTTACTGTGGTCTAAGTGTTTTCCTGAGAAACCCTTTTCTTCCAAATTCCTGTTTAAAATCAACTCCTAAGTATTCCCTGCTCAATCCACGTCTTCCTTTTTGAGAAAAATTAACTTTTCACTTGGAATGACAAGTATGTCCAGACAAGCACTGCCTGAAGTACAGTGTAATTGCTAAATATGACATAAAAGCAAATCCCACATTTGCTTCAATTCGAGTCAAAACCCTGGCTCTGTTTTCCTGAGATTTTTGTTCTTGATAGGCTGACTGAAGACTTTCACAGAAGGATCTTTGAGACTTTAAAACCAATAAAATCCAGTGAAACCTCGTGTTTCTTTCATTGCCACAGGACACAAGACCACTGGAAGCCTCATGCTTTTCACAAGGCAGCTTCTCTGTGACATGAAAGAGGAAGAGCCACGTGCCAGCACCAGCATCTTCCTGCACTTGGAAACAAATCTCCACAAAACCAGCCACATCCAAGAGGTTTGTACCAAATGCTGGAATTTTACCACTTGGATCTCTGGATCTGCTGTCCAGCACCTTTCCCTCCCCTCCCAGCACACAGAGCTGATTGTTCCTCATCCCTCCTCCAACCATCAGGTTTAATCCAGGCCTTATCACACCACAACGCCCTAAAATCGTTGTTCCCAAGAGAGATCCTGGCTTTCCTTTGCAGCCCAGCTGTGAGAAGGGCAGCACAGACACCACATTTCCACAGGAAAAGCGCCCTGGTTGCTTTGCCAGCAGGGAAGGAGAAGGTCCCCAGGTCAGGGCTGCTGGTGGAACAGTGGAAACAAACGTGGCCTCAGGAACCTCTGTCTGCTCCAGCTCACGCTGCCCTCACCCACATGCCAGCCCAAAAGGGGAAGGGATTGTGCCCAAAAGGGGCATCCTGAGAGCATCAGGGGGGCTGCAACAGGAGCCTCTGGAGAAATGGCAAATCTCTCGCCATCAGGACAGAATTTGGGTGCTCAGCCACCACTCTGAGCCCCCAGCTGGAAAAGGCAGCAGGAATCGAGACCAAGCAAGGCACAGGAGGCAGAAATGGGCAATTAGGTTAATCAGATTTGTTGCAGGGGCTGCAAGGACTTTCCATTCATGCAGGGAAGGCTTTACTGAGCCTTCTCCCACAGCTGGGGAATCTGACCCATGTGCAGATGAAATTCAGGGATCTTTTGAACTCAGAAGAAGCCCTTGGCTCTCCACAGAGACTCCTGGAAAGCAGGCTCTCATTTCCAGGGCAAGTTTCCCAACTTAAAAAAGCCTTTTCTCTCCAAATCTATTACTCTGGTTAATAAAAGTAATATTTGAGCAATATAAGTCCCCATCATTCAGCAAAAGTATCAGAAACTTCCAGCAAATGTACCTAAGCAGTTTTTAACAAAAGCTGAGATTCCTGAAACCTCCTCAGCTGTAACACTTCATTAATTGTCCAGCTCCTGGTCAAATATTTGCAAAACAGGCAGAGGTTCATTCACTGCAAGAGTCTAATTGGATTCAGAGAGTGCTGAGAAATCCTGAAAGGAGGTGAAAAGTACAAGCAAGGAAGATTGACTGGAGATCCCAAAGCTGCAGGCCAAGAGATCCAGGTTCTGAGCACTGTGTGGCACCCAGGTCACTTCACCTCACCGTGCCTCAGTTTCCCACAGCTTAGAGCTGCTGGATAGCATGGAATTGAGTTTTCTTTTTTAAACAAAAACCAAAGACATGTAGAGAGCTACAGACACTCAGAAAGAAAAAGAATGTCAACTATACTTCAGAAGGACCTTGGTCAGGGTGCCAGCAGTTAATTCCTTGGAAAACTTTCAATATTATTTCAGGAAAATGCAAATAATATACTTATTTCTTCCTGCAGTATGTAAAGGCAGCTCTTCATCAGAAATTACTCCTATGGGCAGAGAGTTATTTTCCAAAAGAATGGCATTACCCTCAAGCAACCTGGTTGCCATAAGATCTTTCCAGTCTCAGGCTGGGAGAAAAATTCACTTCCACGCAAAGCAAGACTTACCATGGGAATGATGCCTGAGGAGCTGCCCTGCTTGGACACAGCTGCCTGGTACTTGGCCAGCCTGTCCTTTATCGAGGTCTCTGACAAACGAGGCATGTCCAGGTTCTTCCTGGGCTCTGCCTTGTCTGGGCTGAGTCCTGGGCTGCTCTCTACAAGACACCCTGGTGAAAAAACAAACAAACAAACATGAATAACAGATAACGCTCAGAACACTCACTAAGGTCATTTTTGGGGAGAATAAACACATTTCCCTTCCCTCCAGGATCATGCCAGCGAGGACACAATGTGTATCACTAAGGAGGGAGACCCAAGGGAACAGCTCCAGCTGGTGGAAACCCCAAAAGATTACAAATGGTTTGCTAGAAAAAGGTCTCCAAACAGATAAAAATACAGAGTTTTGTTTCAGTCAAAGCTCACAGTAGCTCCCTGTGTCTGGCCAGGAGAGGAGGGATGAGGATTGAAGCAAGGAGGCAGAAGGAACATTGATTGTCTGTTCCCTGCTTCCTAAATTACCTTGACTATTAAAATTAATTCTAGAATTGAGACACGGGAAAGAATGGGCTGTATTCCTTAACTTGGTTATTCCCCGTGCCTTGGTTTCCCCTGCTGAAGAGTGCAATGGTTTAAAACTCCCAGCAAGGCTTCACTAATTAAACAGGACATTGATGGACTTTCCTTCCACTTTGGAAAGGCAAAAGTTATTTCACAGAATCCTTGAGGATCCATGAGCAGCGAGTCCATCCTGTGATCCCCACCTTGTCACCAGAGCACTGAGCTGCTCCTTGGGCACCTCCAGGGAAATTTCTCTTGCACACAGTAAATTCATCCGTTCAACAAAACCCAAACCAAGCCACCCGAAGCCCAGCCCTGGGGGTTCCTGACCTGCTGTGCTGTGGCTCCTCTCTCCCTGGGCGCCGTCGCAGTCCTCCAAGGAGAGGCTGTTCTCGGAAATCCTCCTGCCCGCGGCCGCCCTGCGCGGCTCCCGGGGGCCCTGCTGGGCACAGACCCTCCCGTCAGCTGCCGGCCACGCAGGGACTGCTCTGGCTAATCCCTCCAGAGGCACAGGTGTCACTAGCAAATCTGCTTTATTGGGATAAACAACTCCAGCAGGTGACATCGTATTTAACCCCTGTAAAGTTTGGTCGCAGAGCACCTGACCCTCCGTCACCTGGGAAACGCTTTCTCAAAGAGGTCAGTCAATGCCCTTTGGGAGCTCTCTTGGTTGCAAAGGACCACAAAGATCAGATTTTTAGGTCGTTCCCACTACATATACAAAACTTCAATCTAGATTTTTTGCATTTCGTGCAATTTCTGTCAAAGCCAATAGTCACGGTCGTTGTATGAAGATTTAAAATCAGAAAAAGAATGCAAAGAACCACTTATCCAAAATCTGCATTCATTTTCAGCCACGGAAAAAGGGATCAATAGCATTGTAATAAAAGTTATCTAGAGTTATTTGTTTTGGATAGTTCATGCATTTGGTACCAAATAACTCCCTAATTAGATCTGATAAGGCTGAAGCTTAAGCAGGAGTGTTAGAGATAAATATTCTCAGATCTCCAGGATAATCACTCCCTGCTGCAGAGCTGGACAGGGTGTCCTGGTAGCACCACACAGATGCTCTGGCTGCCTCAATCAGATTTTATTCTTATTTGTTGACACCAATTCCCCAGAATCGAAATCTCAACAAAAGAAAGCACAAAAATAAATTTCTGCAGCTTTGATAAAACTTCTTGAGCAGAGAGTTAAAAACTGGACTCCAGCAAGGTAGGGTGCATTCACAGCTGAAAGTCAGCCTGTAAAATCCTAGAAGGTGCTGGACCTTCATTCTCTCTCTAGGAAGAGTTAAAATCACAGTTGGGAATTCAGACTAATGTAGAGAAAAAGGCAGGTTTGGCAAGATGCTCCAACCACACAGATCCCCTCAGTTCCAAAGACTTTCTTATTTGCTGATCACCAAACTGAAGGAAATTCCAAAGTTTTTATTTTTGCAGAACTGCAGTGTAAGATAATCACTGTGAAAAAATCAGGCTGCTTTCCATACAAACAGCAGCTTCACCAGGAAAGGAAAATGCAGCTGGAAAACAACCTCATTTTCCATTAGCACGGGAAATAGTTTCTATTTCTGTGGTTTAAGACTTTGGTAACTTTTCTTACTGGAAAAGAGCTTTAGCTCTGACAAGTCTTGTGCTGACCAATAGGCTCAAGTGCCTGCACACTTGGAAAGACCTGCAGGTCCCTCATTCCACAAAAATTATTCTTAGAGGATTGTTCAGTCCATGCCCCCTTTAACATCACCCCGAGCCCGCGAGTCTGGGGTTCTTGCAGCTCAGAAATTCGGGGTCCAAAGGGTCCATCAGGAAAAGTTCAATCAGCAGAAGCAGCTAGAGAGCTCCAAGGCAGAGCCCTGCCAGCTCCTGCCCTTTGCCACCTCACACCTGAAGAGCTTTTCTGTGCAGGGCTGCAGAGCACAGAGTAAAAAATGCCAATAACCACAATGCAAAAGCTTTAAAAGTCAGGGGTATTTCAGTAAACCTACAAGTATTCAGTAGATCTACAAATATCCTACAAATACCTGTAGGTTTTATATCAACAGTTTTATCTTGGAGGGGAAAAAATGTAAAAGGAAAAGAAATGTTTAACAGAGAAGAGAGAGGGACTTTCCACCTTACAGCTGATGGGCTGAGAACTGCAGGGAATCAGCAGGTTTCATGGAAGGTGACTCCTCTCACAAGGAGACCCCCCCCTTAGGGATTTGTCACTCTGGGCCACAATTCCCAGGGCACAGCTGCTGCTGCTTTGGAAAGCAGACAAAAAATTCCTCGTGTGTGGAAAGCCCCAAGCTGCCAGACTCGGGCAAGTGCAGAAGCACCGTGAGCAGAGGTAAAGCTTCGCCTGGGGCACAGAGTTGGGCAAAAACCCAAATCAAGGTTACACCTATTTCACTGCAAACCACCTGTGCCAGGCACAACCCTGCCACGAGGTCACCTACACACCACAGCCAGGTTTTGCCTTCAGGGAAAAACACAAACCGGCCCGGAGACAGCTTTTTCAGAAATGTTGCAGGTGTGATCCTCCTCCCCCCTGGCTGTGCTTTCGCTATCACTTACAGGAAGAATCCTTTGAACATCAGGTCTTTTATCAGTTCCAGTCTTTGCTTACTGCTGAACCAATCCAGGCTGCCGTGCCTGCCCCTAATGGGATTAGAGCAGTTTGTTTCCATGAAAATGCAATAAAATGCCTCCCATCTCTTGCAGAAGAGTGAGGGAATAAATGAATAAATGACGAGATTTAACTTATAATCCCGAAAATGAGAGTAGGTTTGTTTAAAGGGGGAGATGGAATCAGGAAATCCAGGCTCTGACCTGGATTCCTGCCCCAGACCTGCCCAGCAACCATGGAAGTTGATTTATCAGCACTGCCACGAGCCTCCAGCCGTGGTGCTGCTTAGTTCACACACAGGTTTTGCCAGCACAGCTCTGACAGCACCAACACAGCAAGCCTCCAGTAAAATCCAAGGAAAACTGCCATCTCTCAGCTGAATTTGCAGTTGGACTCGATGATGGAAAGGAATTTTCCACCGAAACGGTTCCACAAAGCCTCGCTCAGGAAAAAGCACAGGAAATAGATGGGAGAGGCAACGGCAGAGCTGCAGTGCTGTCGTGGCTCCCACCTCACATCTGGGTCACCACAGCTCCCTTCTCTGCACTGAGCGACCCAATCCTCCCGTCACAGATCAACTCCAGAACCAGGGATGGAATTCCAGATGTGTGGGGGAAGAGGGAGCATGTTTGAGCTTCAGGTCGCTCCTCTTCCCTTCTACCATAACAGATTCACTTGGAACAGGGATTTGGAACCAAGCCCGACCAGTTTTGTGCCTCCTGGATGGTGTTTACTGGGTCTAGTTGGTTTTCAACAGTGTTTGAATTGCTAAACTTGACAAACTATCAGTTTCAGATTCCCTCAGCTCCAAAACAATTTATTCCCCAGGCTGAGATAAAGTTACTCGAAGCCCATCTGCAGAATTCCTGGGGAATTCTGAGTGATTCATCCCACAGCAAGAGTTCAGGGAAGGTCTGCCATGGGCAGGTCTCAGATCATGACAAAGACTCCAAAAATTCAAGTTGTGAAATGACTTCACACAGACCCAAAATCCCCTTTAACAACGAGTTGCTCCTCTGAGCCTTAAATTGTTACATATTGAAACAACTTTTATCCAAAATGTGTTTGTTTTAGTCAATACTTCAAGAAAGCCTGTCGCAGGAAAACAAAGCCAGGAGGAGAGGAAACTATGAGAAAACTGGAAAATCCACCAGCATCGAGGCCTCGGGACTGTGTTGCAAGTCCCCAGCATATGCAACTCATTTTGGAGTTAAGCAATTCCCCCCGGGACACGCCGGCTGCAGTCCACATGCGGGATCAGATTTCATGAGCAGTTGGAAGAAAAATGCGAGCCCTGAGCATTTGCAAGTCAAAACTAGTGAGGGCAGGAGCTGCTCTGGCCATCTCGGCTTCCTTTCCCCTCAGTGAGATTTTTTAAATTGGTTTTTTTTTTCGATGGGAAATATTTTGTAAGACACAAAGATGAGGGAAGAGCGAGGAAAGGATGGGGTATTTCACTATATGAGTGTGTGAGAGTTTGTGATACAGATATCAAAAACTCTCACTTCTTGGTGCTTCATCTCGACTGCAACAGCCCTGATTGCTGAGCTCACTTCAAACTTCCTTACTTTTCACATATTAAAAAACACATAAATTCCTACATACACATTTTCTACAATTCACATTTGCATACCTCATTGCAACCTTCACACGAGACACAAACAATCCCAACTTACTTTACAAAACTTAATAAATTCCATACTTCTCTTCCCCTCTTCCACTGAACCCTATCAAAAGCAAATTCACTTTACTCCAACGAGCAGTCACGGGCTGCCACAACTCCGAGCACCCCACACAACTTGCGCGGCTCGAGTAAGTTACTAACAGCACGATGTTCTGTTTCCACTAAAACAACGAGCACAACATTTGCGGAGTCAATAGCTGGAGCCACTCCCTCCCGGGATTTTCCTGATGCCGTGGAGGCAGCAGCTTTAATTTCTCCCAGATTGGGGATGGATTTCTCCTAGATTTGGGGATGGATTTCTCCTAGATTTGGGGATGGATTTCTCCCACACTTGGGGATGGATTTCGCCCACACTTGGGGATGGATTTCTCCTAGATTTGGGGATGGATTTCACCCCCATTTGGGGATGGATTTCGCCCCCATTTGGGGATGGATTTCTC
>QUSF01000220.1:86638-108737 GCA_003676055.1 Chloebia gouldiae | reverse complement strand
AAAAAAAAAAAAAAAAAAAAAAAACAACCAACCAAACCAAAACACCCCGAAAAAAAGAAAAAAAAAAAAAAAACAAATCTGAGAATTCTCCACACGGCGGCTCACGGCCCCTTCCACTCCGTTCGCGGGGGACGCCGCCTTCCCCGCGCGCCGCTGCAGCCGCCGCGCCCTCTGGCGGAGCCGCGCGGGGCGGCGGCGCACCCCCCCTCCCTCCGCGCCGGAGTGGTGCGTGCCGGCCGTGCCCCGGACGCGCTCGGTGCGCCCGGAAGAGGCGGCGGCGGCGGCGGGCGGGCAGCGGGCCGGAGGCGGAGCCCGCGTGTCCCGATCGCCGCTCCGGGCAGCAGCGGGGAGCGCGGGCCCGCCGGCCGCGGCGGCACGATGCTGCTGTTCGTGGAGGTGAGGTGGCGGCGCCGCGCCGTGTGGCGGGAGGCGGAGGAGGAGGAGGAGGCGGAGGAGGCCGCGCACGCCGCGCCGGGGGAGGGGACGGGGCTGACACAGCAGATCCGGCGGTGGCGGCCGCGGGCGGGCGGGTGGGTTTTGGGGGAGGGTCGGCGGGCGCTCTGGAAGGTTCGGCCGGGGCAGGGGGCGGGGGAGGCACCGCTGTGACCTTCGGGTGCGGCCGCGGCCCGGCCGTGAAGGTGACGCGGGACACGCGGGGCCTCCCCGAGGCCTCCCGGCCGCGGGCCCGGCCCGGCCTCCGCACACGCGGGGCGGCCCCGCGAGGCCGGCCCCGAGCGCGGCGCCTCGTTAATTGCGTTAATTAAACGCTGCGGGTGGTTTGTGCTGCGGGAAGCGGCGGGGGTTCTGCCGTTCTCCGGCGCGCCGGGTCCGGGCGGGACGAGGAGCGCGGCCCGGCTCGGCCCTGGAGGTCACCGGGGAGGGCGGGCGCCGTGTCCGCCGTGGCCCGCCATGGGGTTTCACCTGCTCGCGGCGTTTCACGGGTTCGGTGAAGCGGTTTTGGCCTTCGCTGAACGAGCCCGGGTGGCCGCTGTAAACTTTGCACCGAGTTTTGTCCCGAAACGTGCGCGGAGCGAGGAGCGGCCGCGGCCGGGGGGAGTCACCGAGGGAGCCGGGCGGGCGCTGGGCTGTGTCTGCACGGGAGGGTTCGGCTCGGGGGTTCTGCTCGGGGTTCAGCTCGGGGGGTTCTGTTCTGGGTTCTGCTCTGGGTTTAGCTCTGGGCTCGTCTCGGGGGATTTTGCTCGGGATTCGTCTCGGGGGGTTCTGCTCTGGTTTTGGTTCGGGGGGCTCAGCTCTGGGCTCAGCTCGGGGGGCTCAGTTCTGGGTTCTGCTCCGGGCTCGGGAGGTTCTGCTCGGGATTCGGCTCGGGGGGTTCTGCTCTGGGCTTTTGTTCGGGTGATGGGTGGGATGGTGCTGGTGGGCTCGCACCCAAACACCAACATGTGCTGTGTGGTTAGGAGCCCCTAAATAAAGCAGTTTGGGAGACACGGATCCCTTTCTTAAGTGAATCACCTCAGTTCTGAGCTGGATGTTCCTTGCCTTCGCGGGGAGGATTAAAAGTTGTCCCGAGCACCGTGTGACAGCCTGGAGAATTGGGGGTTGCAGGTTCTGCTGGAAGAGGAACTGCTGAGGCTGCTGGGAGGCACGAGCAGCTGCCTCATCCCAGGCTGAGCCTGCGAGAGGCCCCGGCACGAGGCGGCTTCTGGAATGCAGGGATGGAGATGGAGCTGGAGCCGATCAGGGAGCACATGGCTGCTGCTGCCGGTGTGGATGGGAGCTGGTGCTCATCAGCACTTCGGGAATTTGAGGGTGGCCTAAAGCACAAACTCAGCTCTGGTCTTTCTCCGATAGCATTGGGAATTTCTGTGATCTTCATTCTGGAAGCCTCAATAATATTTAATTTTGAGTTCCTGAGGATCATCTGGACTTTTTGAAGGTTTCTTTTCGCTGCCGGGACAGAGAGCTGGAGCTCAGAGCTAGGTATCCTGGGATGCTGCAGTTGGATGCTTGGGAGCAGACAGCAGCTTTATCTGGGGATCTTTGGGGATGCCTGGAAAACAAGGCACAGGATGGGTGGAAGTCCCAGGGTTTTCAGGGGGATTGGCTGAGTTGCTGTAGCTGTCAGTGTTCTAAACTTGGTGATTGTGCCGAGCCCTTCACGGTGTGTGAGGGGGAGTTGGGTTTCCTTCAACATCCTTCAGCTCCAAATCTCTGCAGTGATGGCTGTATAAGGCTTGTGCTGTTTCATACATTTGTGTTTGGGGCAGGGCTTTTTTCTCCCTCTAAACCAGGATCCACGTTCTGTTAACAATTAATAATTAGGTGCATTGGGAATATTAATAAGTACATTGAGAGAAGTTGAATTGATAATGGGCTCCACTCAGATGGCTTTGTGCTTCTAATTCCATATATTTGTAACTTACTGGGGAAACGGGAGTCTGTGTGTTTCAGGTGGGTGAAATGCTGCCCATGATGTTTCCTGGTTAGAAATCCAGGACTGTGGGTAACTCTCGAGCAGGTGAGGCTCCCTGTGACCCCACATTGCCCCTGGTACCACCTGCAGACAGCACAGCTGTGCCTTGGCTTTTCCAAGGGGTGGCTCCTCATGGAAAACCCTGCAGCTCCTGGTGGAGGGATGTTCCTGTGACCACTGCAGTTACGGTGAGATTGGGAGTTACCAGAGCACTGAACTGTTACCTCAAACCTGCCAGCAGCTCTGAAGGAGTTCTGTGTGTTGGTTTGACACCAACTTCTCCTCGTCCAGCCTCTGAGTCTGCATCAGCCCCCAGGAGGTGATGAGACTCCCCTCAGAGAAGGTGTCTGAGCCCCTCTGTCCCTACCTGCCTGTCCCCCAGCCAGCACAAGGCTGCTCTCAGCTGCCTCCCGTGGCTTTGCTGACCTTGGGGTTTTTCCATCTGCTTACATTTCCATTTCTGGAAAAGGGTTACCTTCTCCCCTCACAAGTTTGGTTAAAATCTCTTGTGGATTTTTTGTTTTGTTTCTGTTTAAGAGAATTTGTCTACTCCAGGAAATCTGTCACAAGCTCTGGGTTAGGATTTTGGTTGCAGAACAATTTGAGTTAATATTAAAATAGAATGCTTTAAAACTCTTTGAGTGCCTGCATTTTTGTTAGCTTCATTGGATCTGGTTAAGTGTAATTTAGATGTAATTACAATAAGAAAAATACCCTTTGCCATGTTTCAGAACGAGAATTTTCTTCAGTAGCCGATTTTTAGGAGTTGCTGGAGGAGAATCCTTGATCCACACTTGCTACAAGTAGTGTCAGCAAGTGGGGAAGCTGTGCTGAGGAGGAGAGCTTTGTCAGCTCGTGGATCCCAGCGAGTGTTCCCAACCTTTGTCACTCTGTAAAGCTTTAACCTCGTCATGAAAGTTCCCGATAGCAGCTGGGAGGATCGTGCTGCAGCCAATCCCACAGGCTCGGCGTTTGTAGCCTCAGTTAAATAAGCAAAAAATTGATATTTTGGCCTTCTCCTCTGAAGAGCTGCTGGCCAGGATGGGGCGATTTTGCTCGTGGAGCGCAGCGTGAATTTCCCAAAAGCTGATGTAAATTAGGGACTTTTTATCCTCTGCAGTCTGTGGGGTTTTGCTGTTGAGATGAGTGAGAGCAGAGCTGCATCCACGCTCTGTGCCAGGTGTGTGTCCCAGCCATTGTGTCCATCACTTCATCCGAGTTGCTTTTAGTCCCAGTCACCTCCAGAAATGCAGTAACCACAACAAAGTGTTTCAGTTTCACTTTATCACATTTTATTCCTGCAAATTACTTCAGGCCTGAGCTCAGCGCTACCCTTAGAGATGTAGGTAGTGAGGCATAGTTTATTTTTAGAAAAGAATGAATCATCTCCTGGATATGTCTTGTTTCTTTTTGCTTTGTTGAGAAGTAAGTTCAAGGAGCTGCTGGCTCTGGGTCCGTGAGCAGGAGCCCATGTGGGCAGGTGATGCTGCCCCAGGAGTGACCAGAAGCTGAGCAGAACTTAGTTTGGAACTGCTGAACTGCAGTGACAGAGCCTGTGGTTGCAGCAGGTTACTGGGTCTTGCTTTGCAGGTTGTTTTGTTGGGGAACAACTACTCTGAAATCTGCAAAGGGAAATACACGTGTGTCCTTTCACCCTGAATTATTTCCAGTTTCCAGCTCTGCTCCTGGGCAAAGATTAACGGGAGGGGAAGACTCTGTTGCTATGTGGATTAAATCAGTTGTGCGTGGGGGGTTTGAGTCTCAGAGCTTTGCAAAAACTGTGGTCTTTGTTGTGTTTCTTACACTGTCTTGAACTTCTCCAGTTTTTGGAGGCTTCTTGTTACTGAGCTGGGGCTTGTCCTTGCAGCAAACAGCTCTGGCACGAGGTGTGACCTTGGCAGAGGAATTATCTCTAAAGCTATTGCAACTGCTTCCTTATCCTGTGCTGTGTGTCTGAGGCCTGGTCTTGAGCCACTCCTTAACTTCAGAATCCAGGAGCCTGGCCTCCAGCATATCCAGCTTGCTTATCTGTGTGTTTGTGGATAGGAGCTGGATTAATGGCTTTCACCTTTTAAAGTCCAGCAAATTGCAGCAGTGAAGTGGAGCATCGTTCAGTGGCTGGAGGAGCTGTTACAGCTGCTTGTGGGCTGTTGGGATAACTTGGAGGGAGAATTTTTGCAAAAGGGTATTTTTATTCATTACCCTATAACTACAGCTATTATTTCACCGTGTGAAAGGAGCAAAAGCCATGTTTTTCCTCCATGCTGCTCCTGGATTGTTGGATTCCTCACCCAAAATGCCTTTGAGCAGCTCTGGGAGAGGGACCTTGAAGGGCTCTGTCTTGTGCTGTGGGAATGAGCATTTCTCTGTGTCAGGTGCCAGGCTGGAGTCTTGCAGTTTTTCTTGTCTGTGTCATTTATAACCCTTTGACTCTAATTATGGTCCTTGTTGCCCAGACCCAAAGTGAGAAGATCCTGTTCTCTCCCCAGCAGGCTGGGATGGTGTGTAAGTTTGTCTTGGCAATTCAAAACCTTTAATCTCCTTGGTTACCAGTCTAAGGAAATCACTAGTGTTTGTTGATGTGTGTAATATTCCTGGGGGAATGGGGTAAGTTCAGGAGGAATCCTGGCACAGCACAGGTGATGCTTGGTTAGTACAGATGTCACTAATTCCGTTAAGTTATACAGTTTCTTCTCCTTGACATATGTTTTTTTACCTTCCTTTCTAGGAAGGGGTCTGGAGGAGGGAAAATTTCCCTTTCTGGTGAAAGGGGACTGGAGCATTATGACAGTCAAGTCTTTAAAAGCTTATGAGTTCCCAGAGTCCTTGCCGAGTAGCCGCTGCCTCCGCTGATGTTGTCGGATGTCAATAAAGAGAGGTTGAAGGCAACACTTCTAATGGAGGTAGAAACGAAATACTTGGAAAATACCAAGGATTTTCCTGTTTTCATTAATAAAATCACTTAGGTGCTAAATAGCTGGGTAGACACTTGAGATGTGGAACTCTAGAGACAATCACTAAATTCGCCTGTATTTTCTGGCTTGACTTCTGAGGCTTCTCTGGGTTGCTCTAACTAAGCAAACTCTTCTGATCTCTTCAGCAGGTAACATCCAAAGGTGCTGGCTTGAACCCCAACGCAAAAGTGTGGCAAGAAGTGCCCCAGGGCAGTGCTGAGGCCGTGCCCCCCACCAATGGCACGGAGCACGCGTGGCAGGAGACCGCGGCAGCCCCGGGGACTCCGGCCGAGGGTGAGGTGTCGGGACAGGGGTCGTGACACGGCCCCTCCTGGGGGACACTCGGGGGGTTCAGCTGTGAGGAGCAGCCTCTGGCCCTTGTCCTGGAGGCTGCCAGAGCTGATGGAGCAGTGGGTGTGAGGGGGAGATGAGAAGGCAGCAGCTGCTGGGTCTCAGCGCTGGGCTCTGCCTCAGGAAGGTGTCTGAGCTCTGCTGGACCGGGGTTCAGGGGCCTGGTGATGACCAAGTAACGCGCTAAGAGGGGAGCGGGGTGCTGAATGTGCAGAAATGGATTCCTGACATTGCTGCACCGGAGCATCCACTGGACCCTGTGAACAGGAAAATGAGATCTGAGGGCCACCTGCAATCCTGGCGAGCTGAGGTGCTGCTGAGAGCTGTCAGGAGCATTTGTTGTGTTCTGTGCAGTACCCACAGTTAACTCCTTCCCATTCAGGCTGTGCCATCCACTGCAGTTCCATTCCCATCCTTATCATCATGCAGGCAGTGTCCAGAGCTAAGGATTCAACTGGTTTCACTTGTCTGGCTCAGACTTGATCCAGGGATGTAGCGAAGGTGACTCAAAGCATGGCAGAGGATGCAGAAGATTCCCTACAAAACGGTTTAGTGAAAGTTAGGGATAAAGAAGAGAACATTCAGTGTGTATGGCCTTGTCAAAGGTTTCTGGTAAGTCAGCAGAAGTGAGGAGAGAGCGCTGGGTTTGTGCTTTGCTTGACAGAAACTCATTTGTCTCTTCATAACAAAGTGAAGCAATTGAGGCAGTGTAAGCAATTTTCATCCCTTGTTTTTAGGAACCTCGCTTAAATATTTTAAATTTCATGTGGAAGGACTGGTTTTTAGATTCTCTCGCCACTTTGGGGATCAATTTCAGGATCCTTTATTTACTTTTATTTACTTTTCCCTGAGAGCCTAGTGCAAACCAGATTTTCCTGAAATTGGAGAGGTACAAGTTCTATCCAACACAAAGTCAAAGAATTACAGGCTAAGGTTAGACACTCTCAGGTACAGCTTTCTTCAGTATTTAATGTTGGCAGGCAGAATTTTTCAAGTGGGAAACATGCTGAAGCTGACAGGAGTTTTCCTGGTGCTGCTGTGTTCCTCTGCCAGGTAACATAGAGATCTCAGAGGACAGCTGCAAGCAGTATGAAGTGATGTATTCCCCGTCCTGTGAAGCCCCAAGGAATGGCACAGGAGTTGATGAGGCATCAGCAAATGGAATTGTCCTGGCGACTGAAGATCTGGGATACCAAATCTATGAAGTGTCTGGTGAGTGTTAAAGTTCAAACGCTGCTGTCGGTGTCTGTAACCCCCCTGGAGCTGCTCTGAGCGTGGTGTGACCAGGTTAGAGTTCTGACACGTCCATGTGTGTCCAAGAAGCTCCAGCATGGCCTCAACACGTGGCCAAACAGCTGCAAAGTGGGACCAGAGTCATTTTGAGAGTGTGTAGTCTGGGGGTCTTCAAACATCTCAGATGAGCTTTTCCTCTTGGTCCTACCAGAGGGATTCATTCTTGTATTCTGCAATGAGGTGTGTCCCTGCCTGGTCTTGCTGCCATGAAAGTGGGATTTGATGGTGGCTGTGATCCCTTTCAGGTGATGGCAACTCCACCGTGTCCACAGAAGACATTAGAGAATGTTTGAGAAAACAGCTTGAATTCTGCTTCTCTCGGTAGGTGCAGTTAACTCAGCATGGTATAAACCCCTTATTAAATAAAAATATCCCTCTTCTTGCCTTGATCTGTCCCTCATGTTGATAAAAACACAAACCAAGATTTGCTGGTGTGCTGAAGAAGCCCTGTGGCACCTTCCAGCTGTTTCAATCCTTTCTGTGCAGCTGTGTCCTTGGATGAGGATGACTTCTGTGCTCCACGGTCATAAGATGTTGAGATCATGTTCTGAGTGGCACCAGAAGTCTTTTTGGCAGATCCTTTTTGCAGACAGACATGTACTTCACTAAGTTTTTAAAATTATCTTACTCTGTTTTGTGTTGATTTGCTGGGATTTGTTCCAGGAGAGAAAATCTGAGGGTGTTTGGGTTGTGAATGGTACTGGTGAATATTTATTTAAGCCTGTAGTTATCCTCTTGTTTTGAGTTTTCTCTTAGGTTCAAGATCTTCTATTAAATAATAATTTTATATCTTCTTAGAGAGAATCTTTCAAAGGATCTCTACTTGATGTCTCAGATGGACAGTGATCAGTTCGTTCCAATATGGACAATTGCCAACATGGAAGGGATTAAGAAGCTGACAACGGACATGGACCTTATTCTTGAAGTTTTGAGATGTAAGTCTGGGACTTTGGTGTCTGTACCAGTAGCACAAAGAATCCTTCCATGCTTCAGAGGGATGTTGCAGTCTCTGAGCTGGTTATGCTTTGTTGTTCTGGTAAATGGTGACAGGAACTTTACTGAGCAGGAGGCTCTTCCAAACTCCTGAATTCTCATTCTTTGTTCCAAGTTCCACGAGAGAGTCTGCCACTGCTGAGATGTCCAAATTTTGCACTTTATTTTCAGCTTCTCCTATGGTACAAGTGGATGAAAGGGGGGAGAAAGTCAGACCAAACCACAAACGATGTATTATCATTCTCCGGGAGATCCCTGAAACTACACCTATAGAGGTAAATAAAGAGAAAGGAAATAAATAACTGGTTTTGGAAGGTGTTTTCAACTGTTCCTGGTTTTGGAAGGTGTTTTCAACAGCACCAGGAGAAGGTCACCTGGTGTTTAATTGGATTATACATGGATATTTTTCTTCTAGACCACATCAGTAACTTTTTCCACCTGGGTGCAGTGTCAAAACACCCAAAACAAAAACTTATTGTCATTATCCCTACCCATTGTTTACTGCTGTATTTAAACCTTCTTAAGTAAACTTTTTTTCCACTGAAGCTGAGCAAGCTTGGCTTTTCTGGAATAAAGTTTGAGCTGGTTTCTTTTCAGATCCAAAAATAAATCAGTCCAGGGCATAGCTTGGAATTCAGGCTAAATTTTTGTCACAGCAGTAACTTCACTTGAAGTCAGACAGTTGTTTTGGCAGCAAGAAATGTTGCTAAACATTTCTCATTCATTGAGCCCCAGCGTGAGCTGAGCTCATTATGCCCGAGGAGGGAGGATAATAAAATTCCTCCTGATACTTGGCGAACAGAGTGATTTAGTTCTTTGTTTTTTAAAGTTCTAATACATGGTGTTTTTCTACCAGCATTTTTAACGAGTTCTTTAAATGCCAACTCTGAGCAGCTGCTTGTCCCCCTCTTTACAATCTGATTATTGCAAAGCTGTCAGGTTGCCTTGACTTAGAAATATTTCATGCAATCATTGTTCTCTCCGTGACCCTGCTGATCTAAAGCCACACTTTTCCTACCTGTTTCATATGAAAATATCACCAGGTCTGCACAGATGTTGATTTTCTTCTCAGCTGTGGCTGCTCTGTTTTATCTTGGGAGCCCAGGAGGCTGAGCTGGGATTTGTGGGTTGAGCAGGTAGAGGCTGATTTGGTGAGGGGAATAAGAAAACATCCCTGGTCACGGGAGAGCAGCAGCTCAGAACTTGGGTCATTTTAGTGCCCTGAACTTCTCTCCCCAGGAGGTGAAGGCTCTGTTCAAGAATGAGAACTGCCCCAAGGTGATAAGCTGTGAGTTTGCTCACAACAACAACTGGTACGTTACATTCCAGTCGGACACAGACGCCCAGCAGGTAAGGCTGCCTTCCTCTACAGCCAGCTTTCATCCTCCCCCTGCTCAGGGACAGCACGCCTGTGCTTCCTGCAGCTAAAAGAAATATTTATTTACTGATCCCCTTTTTATTGTTTTAAGAGATTACTGGTAGATTCTGGTTAATGAGATCAAAGTCGAGAGATTGTGGGGTTATAATTCCCTTGCCTGGCTCTTGCCTTGCCATGACTGGCACTAGAGTCCTGAATTTGAAGTGTTAATGAATTTAGCTGGGCTCACAGGGAAGCACATGACTGCACATTTGTGTTAAATCATGGAACATCTTTTGGGAAGTTCAAATTCTAATGTTGATTTTTTTTTTTTGGTATCTCCAGGCGTTCAAATACTTAAGGGAAGAAGTGAAAACCTTTCAGGGCAAGCCAGTAATGGTGAGGCTGCTTTAGCTGCTGTTTCTCTTGGGGTTGGATTGTGGTGTTTCTGTTTGGATGATGGTGATTTGGTTTGTGGGGGCTGAACCAAGGACTCAGCACTGGGATAGTCCAGAACTCTGGCTCTGGAGGCTGGAAACGTGAACGAGGTCATGGGGAGCTCTGACAAATTACAGTTCAGGGCTGCTTGCTCACAGCACTGCTTCCCATGGGGGGTGAAACACATTCCTCTGCTGGCTTCCCTTCTCCACTTGCCCCAGAATCTGGGTTTGCAGAGCTCAGGAGAGGGATTCCTGCCACTGTGAGCCTTCAGCTGGCTGCTGCACAAAGCAGGCTGGAGCAAAGTGCATGTACTGTGAGAGGAGCTGTCACGATTGGAGTCTGGACATTTCCTGCATTTAGCTCCAGTTTTACAGATCACCCAGCTCAAGCAACATGTGTCCCTCCCCTTATAGTGCTGTAGGAATACGAGCTGCACTGGTTTTATCAGTTTTTATTCATAAATAGCAATCAACCTTCACATCCCTCCAGCAGGCAAGAAAGACTCCACGTTCTGCTTTTCTCCCAGCTGATGCAGGGTGTGATTTGCTGTCTTGCAGGCCAGGATAAAAGCCATCAACACGTTTTTTGCTAAGAATGGTTACCGGGTGGTGGATTCCAGCGTGTATCCCCAGCCTGTGCAGACCCAAGCCCAGTTTGCCTCCCCCCTGTTTATGCAGCCTGTATATAGCCCTCAGCAGTACTCGATTTACAGCATCGTGCCTCAGACCTGGTCTCCAAATCCTGCACCTTACTTTGAGACACCACTGGTGAGTAACAGCTGCTGAGAAGGGGAGGAGGAGGATTATTTGGTTAATAATCACTAGGGTGAGGGGGCGTTGCAGGTTTCTTGGTCAGCTGGTTCTGTTTTAGGACATTTATGTCACAGCCCTGACCTCACCATTCTCACCATTGGCTGCCACGTATTTCAAGGAATTTTGGTGTGAAATTCCATTATCTTGCAGCTTGTGTTACTGGAAGAGCCCGTAGCTTTTCCAGGAATGGGGGAACTCTGCTAAAGCAGATGCAGGCTGTGAACCTGTGGGGATTTGGCTGGAGTAGTGAGTTCCCACCACAGTGGATGCTGTAGCCCAGTGTGAAATTACAGCCATGAGTAACTGGCGAAGCTGATCATTAATCTGCAAATGTTCTCTTTGTAGCTCAACCACTGAGTCTGTTGTGTCTGTTGCAGGCCCCGTTTCCCAACGGTGGGTTTGTGAATGGCTTTAACACACCAGGATCATACAAAACAAATGCTGCTTCTCTAAGTATAGGTCGCCCATTCCACAGGAATAGGTAAGAGAGTTCTGCCAGGGGTTTGCTCCTGCAAAGCTGACACTGCTGAGATCCTCAAGTGTTCCTTGCATGTCAATGGGACCACGCTCTTTATTTTGTTTTATCAATTATATGATGTTTTTCAACTTCATTTTTTAAATGAAGTAGAAGGTAGCAGCTTAAGATCCTAAAATAATGGACACAGTGCTGGAGAAAGCCAAGGTAACTCTTTTTAAAAGCCTCAGAGGAATTTTTGCAGACAAATAAATAACTTCCTCCTCAGGTCATACTTGTAATTATGTTTGTTATACCTAGATTATAAACTCCTGCAGCACAGCATAAGCCTTTCCTGCTGGGATCAGGCTTGTGGAGGTGCTGGTTCCTGCAGTGGGAGTTGCTTGTCCTGACTGCTGTGTCCAACTGCTTGATGCTGGAACTGTTCCTCTAATTTATTTGCTTTATCCCCATCTTTCCTGAGAGCTGTAAGAACTCAGACACAAACGCTGGGGAGGAGGAAACACTTTGTATTGCTGGAGCAATTGCTCTGTGAACACAATGGAGCTGTAACCTGTGTGTGGGGGTGGGAGTTGTTTGTGTGCAGCACTGGGCTGGGATCATGGGAATTGCTGTTGGTATTGTTAGAGAAATCAGTCGACAGCTGCCAGGGCTGTGAGTGGCTTTGTGGTGCAGTTCAGGTCTGGGGCTGTTGGCAGAAGGGGAACTTCAGGCTTTGGGCTGTGGTGACTCAGCAGAGTCTTAACCCAGACTGTGGAACTGGGAGCGTGACTGCCTGGAAGATGGAGCAGCTGCTCCAGTTGCAGCTGCTCAGCTCCCAACTCACATCTTGACAAAGGTGGTTTGGCTTTTTGTTTTGCTTTAAATTGTGCACAATCTTAAAACCCGTATGTAGACCCTCATGGAAGTCCAGGTGCCGCAACTGTGCAAGAACTGTCTGTATCCAAGTCACAGCGCCTTGAAATGCCTCCCTGTACATCACATCTGCATAACTCTTAAGCTCTTAAAATCCTGCTTATGTAAAGATTTCAGTTTGTAAGACTTGGGTGCTCGAGGCTGCAGCTTTGGGGTCGGTGTGTGCAGGTCCTGCCGGCCCCGTGATGATCCAGTATCGCGCTAAGAGAGAACAGGTCACGGTCAGGGGCTGGGCAGCCTCTGCTCCCTGCTTGTCCTTCCTTCCTCCTGCTCTTCCTTCCTCCTGCTCTCACATCATTTCTCCTCCTCTCTGCTCTTTTTTTCCCCCCACTCCTTTTATCTTTCCTTGTCTTTTCTGCTTTGCTCTTCTGCCCAGACAAGACTGTGGCCTTCTCGATGACGGGTAAGATTATGAGATCTGAGGGCTGAACAGTGACTTGAGAATGTGCCACTTGGAGAACAACTTGGACAAAATGGAAGAGTTCAGTTGACTTTGCTCCACCTCCTCCCTGTGGTTTTTGCTGATGGGAAACTTAAACTTTATTGGGCCCTTAAAACTGGTCCTTGAAGCTGGGAAGTGTGAATTCATCTCTGTTCAGCAAATCTTCTCTTGACCTGCTGAACAGCTTGTTTGAAGAGTTTGTCCAGCTGCTGCTTTTGGGTTTCTCTCCTGACCCATTAAACCTGATTTGTTTTGTGGTACAGACAGTTAATAGTTAACTACTGGAGTTTTTTCTGTGGCTAAACATTTGTTTAAGCCACTTGTATTTATTTTGTGCTGATTTGTTGCAACATCCTTGTGCGAAAGGGAGATGGTGGGATTGTACTTTGGCTGGCACTAGGAGAGTTTATTCTGATTTAATGGAATATTATAATGCGATGGTTTAAAAACAGCAAGTGTGCAAAAATCCTCCTGCTGCCCTTAAATTATGAGATGTGCAGAGAGAATTTTGGATTCTTGTCTTTGATCAGTGCTGCATAGAAAACCAGCGAGGGGCAAAAGTAGAAAATAGTTGAAGACACCTAAATGCTGCTCCAGAAGATTGTTCCATATTGTGCTGGATCTGAGCTTTTCTGGAGAATTCTGCGTTTCAGACCCTGAGCCTGAACTTGCAGCAGCACTGAGAGTGCAGAGCTGTGCCTGTGCTCAAAGGAACCACAGCTTTAAAGCCCAGTGATGGCTAATGGGGTGGAACATTTGGGGTTTGGGAAGTGCAGAGTCGGTGCTGAGGGTTTGGGCTGAGCCTGTGCATGGTAGGGCTCAGCTGCCCTGGCCTGATCTGCCACGTTCAGTCACTCCTGGCCTTGTCTCAGTTCAGTTTGTGTGCCTGTGGCCAGATCAGTCTGTTCCTTGGCCTTGGCTTATTTCTCCAGCTCCATTTCCAGTACCCTGTGCCAGTGCTGCAGCCCCAGACAAAGGAAAAATTCCTCTTTGGGTTCTTCTGGCTCTTCTGCAACCCTAAGGTTATGGGATTTTTTTTTTTTTAATTGTTTGAGGTTTTGGAGGTCTTTTCCCCCTGCTTGGTACCTTTTGGGCAGCAATCTCAAACAGGAGTTGTGGTGCTTGCTGAGCTGCTTTTCTTGTCAGCTGTGAATCAGCTGCAGGTGGTGGTGGTGGTGGTCCTGCTGTGGTTCCTCAGCACGGGGGTCCCACAGCTGCTGCTCTGTGCCCGCAGGGTGAAGCCCCATTTCCGCTCGTCCAGCGGCTCCGAGCACCCGGAGGGGCCGCCCGGCGCCGGGGCCCTGCCCGTGGGGGACCTGAGCAGAGCCAGCTCAAGGAATTTTGTCATGGAGCGACACAGCAGCTCCTTAACCGGGCACCAAGACCAGGGGTATTCCCAGAAGGATTCTGCCACGGCGCAGCTGGAGCAGAACGGCGATTTCGGCGTGGGCAGGGGCAGGTAAAGGGCTGTGTGCTGTGTTTGCTGTCACACTGCAGCTGGGGCTTGGCTTGTGTGAGCCACAGATACCAACCACCAGCACAGAATATGTCTCTGTAAGGAGCAGCCTTGGGAAAACTGACATTTAAGTAAATCAGGAGCAGAAAATGCTGACCTGGGAGCAGGAGTGGTTCCAGTTTCACTCTCCAGCTGGTAGTTACTCTGACAAACAGCTGGCAGTAAGACAGTGAGGCGTCTTTATTTTAAAGTATTTGTTCCCAGAATTAAAACAGACACTGAGGTAAAGTTGGCATCTGTGTTGCTGTAAATAATAAGTAAATCCTCAGTTGGGAATTTGATGCTCCTCAGTATTTTAAGATTAACTGTTTTTATCTCTTTTAACTCAGGGTTTAAACACTTGAAAGGGCAGATCAGTGAGAAATCAGGCTAATAAGTTTATTACTACAAAATAATTGTCCCTGTCCTTGGTCAGGGGTGGATGCTCTGACTGGTGTTCTTGTCTTTAAAGGAGGAACGTCTTCAGAGGTCGGAGGAGACGGGAGGACGACCGGGTCTCGGTAAGTTCTGCTTCCCTTTTTGCAGGGAGTCACACAAAGTGCAGAGCCTTGGCTTCCCAGTTAGTGAGGAATGGCAGAGTCCTTAAATCCTCAGATTAGGTTGGGAATTTACAGTTTTTCTAGGAAGCTCCCTGACAACTTGCTCGGGGCTTTCACTGCTCGGTGTTATGACTTTAGTAATTTGTATTTTCCCTCTACAGAGACCTCAACCTTCAGCAGAAACAAAGACTCAGACACCAAAGTTTGACTTGCTTGCATCCAATTTCCCACCTTTGCCTGGCAGCACAGCAAAAATTCTGGGAGAGCCTGTGCTGGAGAGCAGGATGTCCGACATCGTTAAAGGAGTCTGCAAAGAGAAGGTGCCTGGCCTTGTCTCTGTACACACACGAGCATAGCTGGGTGCTGTGACTCCCTTTTCCTGTTCAGGGCTTGGTTTCTTAGAGCCACATATTCCAGGGCTTTAATCCCAGACTTCTTAGTGTGTTTTCCCAGTTTTTTTTTGTGGGAATGCAGCAGGGCTCATGCAGTCACGCTGTTGTAAACTCAGTGATGTTTAGGAATAAACAGGCAAAGGACAAATGTTGGCTGTTGAGGTAGGAACAGTTTGGTGGAGTGTGGGCAAGGGATCTTTCCAGGTGAATCCCTTCTTGGAGCTGCTGGGACTAAGCACTGACATCCTGGATGATCCAGCCTTAGTTCTGGTTTTACCCACTGCTTGTTTTGCTCATATAAAGAGGTTTAGAAGTGACAGTCCAAAAGAAATAAAACTGCTGTCATCAGGACTTGAGCAGCCTTTGGGACTACCCCACTGCTCAGATGTCTTGCAGTGCCATATTGTGGAGCAATTTGAGTATTGTTGTGTATTTTGCAACGTTTTCCTCTGTGTGCAGGAAAGCAAAGACTCCGTGTGCCCCTGCCCGGCTCCTGCTCCGGAAGAACAAACGCCCGGCGCTGCCCAGCCCGTGCCCAGCGTGAGCTCCCCGAGCCAGGCTGAGCCTGTGGTGCTGAGGTATGCAGAGAACAGGGACATACCGTGGAGCTGTGGAGGGTCCTGAGCTGGAAGGGACCCCTGGGACCACCCAGTGCAGCCCCTGGCCCTGCACAGACACCCCAACAGCCCCTCTGCACCCCTGGGAGCGTTGCCCAAATGCTCCGTGGGCAGCCCTGGGGCTGTGCCCGTTCCCTGGGGAGCCTGGGCAGTGCCTGATCCCCCCTGGGAGAACCTTTTCCTGATATCCCACCTCACCCTTCCCTGACAGAGCTGCAGTGGTTTCCTCGTGTCCTGTCCCTGGTCACGGGGAGCAGATCGGAGCTGCAGCCCCCCATGAGTCTCCCCTCAGTCTCTTCTCCCCTCTTCTCTTCCCCAGAGCCCCCAGCCTCTCCTCCAGCCCCTGCCCCATCCCCCTGTCCTTACTTTGGAAACAGCTTCACATGTTTTTGATGTTGTGGTGCCCAGACTGCCCCCAGGACTGGAGGTGAGGCCACCCCAGTGCAGCAGAGTGGGACAATCCCCTCCCTCACCTGCCTGGCACCTGATGCCCCCAGGCCTGGTGACCTTGGGGCTGCCAAGGCGCTGCTGACTCATTTGTGTGTTCTAGCAAGGTCTCTCATCAGTGTCTGGCAGTAATGTTGGGTGGCATCTTCTTCTCCAGGGGCCACCAGATGGAAAGGACAGATAAGGGTGGGAATGGCTGTTCTGTTCTTCTGCACTTGTGACTTAAAGGAAGTAATCTCTGAAACACGAGTGTCGGTAGGTTTTAATTTGAATTGTTGTTGCTTTATCAGCACGGTTCAGCCAGAGAGCAAACCAGAAGAAGTGTCTGCTCCAAAGGACGTGGCCAGCCCGGCTTCTCCGCCGGCATCCGTCTGTCCCGTCAGTGCTGCCAAGCCCCCGAGGACAAACACCTCCTCACCTTCTGCTCAAGCGAGTGCAGCTCCCGCTCTGTCCACACAGGTAAGGCCCGGAGCAGGGAGTGGGAGCGACTCTGGGAGCTTCCTCTGGGCTCTGCTCCCCTCTGCTCGCTCTGCCTCTTGCTGCTGTGCTGTGGCTGCGTGCCTGGCATGGGCTGGGAGGTTGTGCTGCATAAACCTCGCTGTTCTCCTTGCTCCCTAAGGAGCCTCGCAAGCTCAGCTACGCCGAAGTTTGCCAGAAGCCCCCGAAGGAGCCACCCGCAGTGCCCGTCCAGCCTCTGCGGGAGCACCGCACCAACATCGTTCCCCCTGCCAAAAACGAAGACAGCGGCACGCCGGAGAAGGCTCCGGACAAGGCTCCTCACGAGAGGCCTGAAGGTCGCATGAAGGATTACCCCGGGTTCCGCGGCAGCGGAGCTCCCAGGGGAGCTGCTGGGAAAATCAGGGAACAGAGGCGCCAGTTTGGACGCAGATCTTCGCCTCAGGGAGCGCCGCGCCGCGCGGGCAAGGAGCAGTACGTGCCCCCCCGGTCACCAAAGTAACGCTGGGCCAGCCAACCATTCTCTGTTTCACTGGGGCTGTGGACTGAGGAGCGGCAGAGACGCTGAGGAGGGAAGGATTCGGGAAGGGGAGTACTGAACTTGGAAGCGTGGCTCGTGTGGAGAAGTTGTGGAGGGTCCCAAAATTCATCTCTAAAAGTGATTTCGCAAATGCTGGAGGATTCCGATCACTATAAATATAGAGATTATAATTTTTGTATTTTTGTTTTTAATTTGCAGAGGGTTTCCTGCTTGAAATCAGCTTTGGGATTGCGAAAGTAGCGTTTTGACGAAGTGAAAGAATATGAGTTGACAAATTAACCTGTCCCTCGGTGTAGGAGGAAAAGGATAAGAGAATATTATTTTTGGAAAATGAGCATTTCTGTAAAATTAGAACTTTTTTTAACCTATTTAACGTTTGGCTTGTGGGCTGGTGTGTCTGCCATGGATGGCCTGGCGTGGCAGAGGCCTCTGCAGCAGCGTGAGCGGAGCGAGTGCAGCCAGAACTGTTGTCATCACTCAGTCACTGATGATGAAAACTGAATGTACTACTGTAGTGTAACCCATGTGTTTCCAGCTTGAAGTAGAGTCTCTCGACCTTACTAATATTTCATTCAGCAAGCTTTTTAAGGTATAAGTTTTGCAGGATACTGGATTGTAGGTGAGAGTGTGTGGACAGCAGAAATTGTCTCGTAGACGCAGTGGAAGGAGGCAGAGGGAGCATGTGAGACTCTTTATTGTGCCCTTTCTCCTCGCCTCCTTTTGAGGGCAGTTAGGTTTGGGGTTTTCTTTGTTTGCTTTTTCCCTCTCTTGTTACTTTCTCTGATTTCTTTATTACAGACTTTAGTGCATTTTTCTCGGTGTGTTTTCCTGAGGCAGCGCCAGGGTAGGACGGGCAGGTGGCTGCACAGCACCTGGTGTTACCTGCACAGGTAAGGAGCTGGGAATTCCAGCTGCAGATGCTGAATTCTGCCTTGCAGGTGGCAGCTCTGGCCCCTCACTGGCATCTCTGGATGGCTGGGTTTTCTCTGTGCTGTTGGCTGCTGTATTGCCAGAAATCAGGGTTTAGATTCCTGGGAACTCGTTGTTTACAGCTGATGTCATAGCAACTGACTCGTTTTTAAGTGTTTAAAGTGGAACTAAAGATGCAGAGTTAAGGAAATCCCCTCGTGTTCAGAGAAGCTACTGGAGCAGTGGCTCCTTGCCAGCTGTGTGCTGACTGAATTTGCAACACTATTGTGCAGTAAGTGGTTAAGTTTCAGGGTGATTAATGACCGAAATAGGAACATTCAGCGCATTAATCTGCCAAAATCAGCATACCAGGGTTCAAAGTTCTGTATAAAGCGTTAGGGAAAAGTAGCTTCCAGCAGTAAGAATCACATCTTTATTTTTTTCTCTTTTTTTTTTTTTTTTTTTTTTTTTTTTTTAGTGAATAGCAAGTGTACAAATTTAAAGTTGTAAGTTGTGAACACTGGAAAATTCAATTGTGATATATTCCGTAACCATCTTAGTAATATATGCTCGTGTTGCCATAGAATGAATGTAAGTGGCAGTTAAAATAACTGTGAAATTTTTCATCTTCTGATTTCTTAGCCAGATAACCCTTGGCAACTTGGGCCTCAGTAGGAATTCTCTATCAACTGCTTGGAGAACACTCATATCTATTTTTATAAATATATATATAAAGCCAGAGTTGTCATTTCTCTAACTTATTATTCAGCTTGGCAATTGCTTTGAGTTGATTCATAACACAATATAATGTATTTATGCAGTTAACTGTTCATTTCTAAGCGTGGTACAAAGAGAGAGTCAGAGAATCGATGGGGCTGAGTTGGAAGGACCCACCAGGATCACGGAGTCCAACTCCTGGCCCTGCACAGACACCCCAAAAACCCCACCCTGTGCTTGTTGTCCAAATGCTTCTGGAGATGAGACAGGCTTGGAGCTGTGACCCCCCTCTGGGGCAGGACCTTCTCCTGATCTCCCACCTCGACCTCCCCCACCTCAGCCTCCTGCCATTTCCTCAAGCCCTGGTGTATACATACATACATTTATATATATATATTTATATATATATATATGTATATATAAACCCCAAAATCACTTTTCACTTTGAAACTACCTGTACTGGGTTTGGGAGGTTGTTTTTTTTTTAATTTAGTAAAAAAAAAAAATCGTTGATCACATCCATGGTTGAGGGATTCTTACAGACCCTTCTCCCTTTGTTTTGCTAACGCTACTCTCGTTGGAACAATAGGGAAGTTTAAATATTTAGTGTCAAAGTCCTGAAATGTAATGAATGCGAAGTTTAATGCGTTTTAAAGGCTCTAAACAATTCCTGCAGCCAGAGTGGAACAGAACGAGCCCGTGGGATGGTTCGTGGGTGTTCAGGGATGTTGAGGGAGCGTTGGGATGCTGACGGCTGTCGGCTCTTTGGAGAGGGAAGCGGAGCTGGTGCAGACGTGGCTCAGAATTCCTGATCCAGTGGCAGCGGTGCAGTGGAGCTTTGTCATGGACCAGGTGTGGGAAAACCAGCGCAGGGCGGCTCCGTGGGCGTGGTGGGGTGGTGGGAAGGGGAGCTCCGACTCCCGGGGGTGTTTCCAGCAGCTTCTGGCTCTTGTGCAGGGGACGCAGCTCAGGCTGCAACTGTTGGCTTTGCCCTGCACACCCAAACTTCTCTCAGCTTGAGGCACTTGGAATGATTCATTTCACACCTGCCTGCAAGGATTTCACCTGAGCGTTTCCCTCCCACCATTTCCAGCTGTGGTTTGGGGTTGGTTTTATTCTTTTGCTTTCCATTCTCTCCTGAGCAGGGGGAAATTCCCAGTTGGATACAGAGGCTGTGAAATTTGTGGGGCGGGAGTTCTCCTCAGCACTGGGACCTGCCAGGGACTGGCTTTGCCTTTTCCTCTCGTGCTGGGCTGGGGAGGGATCTTGTGGCTGTCCCCAGCAGTTTACCCGCTGGGCAGGCTGGGGAAACTGAGGCACAGGGACTGGGACAGCTCCTGGATTCGTGGGAGCTGCTGCTGCCACCAGCTCCAGCTGCTCTCCAAGTGACCAGAGCTCCCCGAGGTTCCCTCTGGGTGTCCCTCACGGGATGGGAATTGTCCTGCTCTGCTGATATCAAATACCAGGAGGTGCAGATCACACCTGCCCTTCAGCTTTAGGAACTGTGACTTGTTTTCAGACTTGTTTTCAGACTTGTTGGCTTCCCTTAGGGACAGAAATCCACTCCCCAGTTTGGTTCTTTTCCAAATTACTGCGTGTGGAAAAGATGGAGGCACCCTCTCGTGCTTCTGCTGGGGAGTAAAAAGAAGAAATTCTTTGCATGTGATAGTAAAATTAAAAGTGCAAAAAGTTTTCTTTTGATTTCTAACATTAAGTTAGTTTTATAGTATCTTACATTCCTGCTCTTGTTGTTTTGTTGGGGTTTTTTTTGTTGTTTTTTTTTTTTTTTAATTAGCCTGGCACAGTATGATGGTGCAGTTTTAGCTGTAGGAAAAAAAAAAAAAAAAGTAACCCACTATTAACCAGAAGAGAAAGATGATACTGTGGCAGATCAGTAGCAAATAAGTGACTTAATCAATGCTTTACTGTAGTTAAATAGCTATGGCCTTACTACTTTGTCAATATCAGCTTAATTGTCTTGAAACTGTCTGCAATTTTTACTGTTCCCAGGTGAGTTTCCCTGGGCTGAGATATCTGGTATGTACAGATGATATTTTAAATTTGTAAAATGCACCATTGTATTACAGATGATGCAACAGAAATGCACTTCGGGGGGAAATGGCTTCTGATGAGTTTTTTTGTAAATCCTTGATTACTACAGATATGCAATAGAGTTTTTTGTTTCTAATTTTGATATTTCCTTCTGAAACGTAAGATTGTTGCCATTAATCTGAATGATTTATCATGCTCTTTGCGTGTATATATTCCATATAGTCTGAGCTTCCTTTAGGATGGTACATAATTTTGGGTTGTTGTAGTATTTTAGTTGGCTCTTCTCTTCAGTGCCTTTAGCGCAGGCACTTCAAGAGGTTCATTGAGTCTGTTTTTAATGTACAGTTGGGAGGACTTGAAATGGAGTTAAAGCAACTTATTTCTGAAAAAAAAAAATCCATCTGCAAACTTAACCTGTAACAACTTTAAAATTTTATATTTAAGAACCAGATGTTTATTTTTATGGAACTTCAGTTATGGATACAGTTTCCAAAAAAAAAATGCAACTTCAAATGTAAACAGACTGTGCATAAATGGGTTTTGTTCTAATTTTTATAGAATACAAAATATTCAGATAATATATTGAGCTCGAGTTACTACAGACATCTTGTTCCTCCCGGATGAATCCAGCTTCCCCTTGGCATTGACGATCTCTCTTCAAAGTAGTAGGAAAGGACAAAAAAGCAACTTATCTGGCTTTTAGACTGTCTGTTCTGGTTTATTCCTGTTGTCAAAATGTCCAAAACAAAATTTGTGTAAAGTAGGTTCATGCTTTAAGTGTTCAAATGATAATACATGTATTTGTATTTGTTTTTGACATTGCCAAGGTGCTATGGGAAATTGAAATAACAGTTAGAAAAATAAAGCTGATTTAAAAGAGAAAAAAAAAACACACACAAAAAAAAAAGAAAACAAACCAAAAAAAAAAAAAAAGAAAAAACCCTTAAACCACAATTCACTGAGCTCTTCCTTCTGTCTGTGGAGGTTGAAATGTTTTTAGTGCAGGTGCTGGAAGAATGAATGGGGGTGAAGGGAGACCCTCGGCTCTGCTGGGGGCTCGGGGTCCCACCGGGTCCCAATCCCCGGGCCCGGGATTGGCTCCAGAGGGTTCTGGAATATCCCAGGGAGGGAAAGATCCCCCCCAGCCTGGCCCAGGAGCTCCCCCAGCTCCGGAGAGGCTTCACCCCGCACGCTGCCCGCTTTGGGGTGGGGACGGGGATCGGGAACGGGGAGCAGGAGCAGAACCAGGACTGGGAACGGGGAGCAGGAGCAGAACTGGGGAGCAGGACCAGAACCGGGACTGGGGACGGGGAGCAGGAGCAGAACCAGGACTGGGAACGGGGAGCAGGAGCAGAACCGGGGAGCAGGACCAGAACCGGGACTGGGGACGGGGATCGGGAACGGGGAGCAGGAGCAGAACCGGGGAGCAGGAGCAGAACCGGGACTGGG
>QUSF01000220.1:63798-76638 GCA_003676055.1 Chloebia gouldiae | reverse complement strand
CGGTGTGGAACTTGATGCCAAAATCAGGTGGCTTCTCAGGAGGGTTCGCTGCGTGGCTGGAATAACCAGAGAATCAGAAAATCCTCAGCTGCAAGGGACCCTACAAGGATCATCCATGTCTTTCTTAGCACTAAAAATTAAGAACAATCAAGTTGCAGGCACATCTTGCTCTGTTTATCCCAGAGCTTACAGTGTATAAAAGAGACTTATTGACTCTTTGGAGATCAGGAATTCGCTCCCAGGGTGAGCTGGGGGCTGTCAGCCCCCGCTGCCCACACTGGCTCTCAAGGCTTTGCCAGCAGAAAATGCCATGGCACTGCTTTCCTAACACAGCTAAACCCCTGATGTTGGCTGGCTGGGGCTTTTGTTAACTCTTTTCCAGATAAACTTGCTGCAGACATTTAACTAAAGTGATAAAACTTTATCGAGTGTTTGCTTTTGTGGACTCCGTGATAACAAAGAATGAGGAATGGTGGTGTTGTTCAAAATGTAACATTAAATAGGTTTTTAAAAGAATTTGTTACATGTTTCAAGCGTTTGCTTGGATTTTCTGAGGTTTGTTTCTTGTGGCACTGAAAGCCCATTATGATTTGACCCTGTGATAGATTGTACTGCAAACTTAAAAATAAATGAGCTCTGTTGTGACATCCCACTAATCTTTAACGAGCTGCTCCTATAGCTTCAACTTTGGTGCTTCACAGAGTGAAGTTTTGTGGGTTATGTAAGTAATTCCCTGAATATTAAATCCACTGCCCCTTTGTGAGTTTAATACTTGGATTTCTTACTATGTATATCAGGGATTTGTTTGTGCAAATCACTTCTTCTGTCAAAAAAAAACCCCCACGAGTACAGAGAATTCTGGGTGACTGCGTCCCCAAACTCTTGGGAACATATTTCAGGGGATGTTGTTGCTGAGATAACCGAGCTGTGGGAAGGGGGAGTGAGGTAATGTCATTGTGGAGTTCTTGAAAAATACGCCCTAGTTTGAGGCTTAAGCTGAGGGATTTTGAGGCCTGTGTGTGCATTGTTCAGCTGAATATAACCATGGGCTGTTGACAGTAAACAATATTGAATAGAAGCATTTTATTAAAAATGGCAGCAGGGCTCCATGTGCCACTGCTCAGTTGTTGCTCAGATAAGAACACTTGATCCTTTTTTTGCCACCCCCTTGTTGCAGCTTCGGTTGTCTCTGACTGTTGCCTGTGTGAATATTTCTGTCAGGTTTTTTTTTTCGCATGGGAACACCTCGTTTTTGGGAGAGGAGAGGAGCTGCAGCTGCTGGGAGTAGCCCAGGCTCCCTGACAGCAGGAACTGGAGATGGCTCCGTCCTTGATGGGCAGCGTGGAGTGGCTCCAAGGGCTGGGAGCACAAACACTCCGTGTGCTGAGCCTTGCAGTGAATTTCACCCAGGCGTTTGCTACTACGAACCACCACAGAGTAGAGAATTTATAACAAAATGGGGAAATGTAGTATTAAAACCTTATCTGGTGTTGTGGTTGTGAAAGGTGCTGCGTCAGCAAGCAGGATGCAAAGTGGAGCAGGATTACTTTAATGTATGCTGGAAATAGAAATCAGAGTTTGCAATGGTGAGCCATGAGAGTTTCTTAAGGAGCAATCTGTGCAGAAGGAGCAACAGGACTAATTAAACCTCTGGATTATTCCTCACTGAGCCTTGTGGTCAGTGCAGAAATAAAGTCATCCTATCCCTGGGTGCAGGGGAAATGTCTGAGCAAAGGAGTGGGACGTGTTGCAGGAAACATTAATTGTTCATTAACCAGCAGAAATTGCATCTCGCTCTGTGTCATGGGCCTTGGCGATGGATTTGAGACCAACTCCTTCATTTCTAAGTTGCCTAAAAAATCAGAATTAATTCTCTTCTGTCAGTGTGAAGGGCATTTAAACCTGAGTCTAAACTTAGGGAGAGCTTCCACTGCCTCACAGAAGGATGAGTGTTGATACCTCTGAGGAAGAACGTTCAAGTAACAATATATCAGCTGAGAATTGGGTCACGGAGCTGTGGGAGACCTGGAACCTGCTCATTACTCATGTTTTCCTTCTTTTTTCACTTTTGGGATATTTTTCTTTCTGGTGCTTTTCTTCATCTGTCAGTAACACCCACATTATGCATCACTAATGATGGGAAGGGCTGTCTTTGTATTTACATCTGTTTCTGTTTGATGAGTGAAAGTGCTGGGGATATTAACTTTATTTAACTTTAACTTTCCCCCCATTTTCACACGTCTGTGAGTGTGGCAGCTCAGCCTCACCTTTGGGCTGAGCTGCAGCACTGAGTGAAGGTGACTTCAGATCCACCACATGATGCTGTTCCTTAGAATGCTCCCAGAATGAGGTGAGTGTCTGAATTCGTCTCATATTCGGTGAAAAATATTAATATTAAAGCGCTTCACCACTGGGCTTGGGTGTTTTTACACCTTGGGTGAAACATTCCAGCAGCTCTCTCACATCATCCTCATCCCAGCTGTTAATGGAGCTGGGAAACTCTGGAATATCCAGACTCAAAGGCTCTAATTAGGCACGTTCAGAGGATTTGTTCCACACAGGACACGTTTTGTGACTCTTGTGCTGCCTGTGTGGGGAAATGTGCTCTCCTGGAGGCGAGAGCTCTGGACAGCCCCACTGCAGGGCCCAGCCTGGCACTGCAGGGGTTAAACACCCGCTGAAAGGGCTGATTTGGCTGCTGGCGTTTGTGGCACTGCTGTTTCTGTCTTTCCTGGTGTTTCTACCTAGAAAAGGGGTGCCAGTGGAGAGAACACCAGCTGGAGATACCCAACTATCCCGGGCAGGGCAGGGAGTTCCACCTCGTAGTAAGGAGGAGCTCCTGTGAGCAGCTCAGACCTTGGAGGTCATTCCAGCCACTTCTGGCTCCTGTGACAGGGTTGCTCCTCCTGCCTGGTGAGCAGAAGGAGCTGGTTTCTGTTTGCTTTCCTGGCCAAACACACGTTTGCTGTCTGCTTTGTGATCCTGGGTGGGAGTTTGTGCGAATGGCTCCGTGCTCCTGGGTTTGTTCCTTTTAAAGCTGGTTTTCTCTCGCTGGAGAGCTGAGGCTCTGTCTGCAGAGCAGAGCTTTGTGTGAGGGTTTTCAGAGGCTGAGGAAAACACAAGGATGGAAAAAGGAGTATCAGCAAAACGGTGGAAACTCAGGACTGAAGGCCAGCCAAATAGGATAGAACCTTACTGGAAGAAAGCATGTTGACTCAAGCAAGTGGGTAGAGGCTTTATTTTATTTGGCTTGAAAATTTCCTACGGAATCAGGGTATTTCTCTGATCTTTGAAAAATTGTGTGTTTCAGGTTGCAATCTTTGATTGCCAGGCGCCTGTCAAAGTAGGTGAGGACCTTTTTTATAGATTAAGCAGCTGAAGCACAGAATTTAAATTACAGAGTCAAAGGAAGTAATTGTCTGAGTAGGGACTGGCTGTGTGGATTGTGCTGAGTGAGCAAAAAGGTTTCACTTCAGTTTCTTCCCCCACTCAGGGAGGAACTGTGGGCAAAGCACTGAAAATTTGAAGAAGAGCTTTATAAACATAAGCAAGTTGGATCTGATCAGCCTGTAGCTAACAGGACTTACAGGTGGTTTTTGTGCATTTATGCAGCATCTCACCCACAAGTCTTGCATTAGGCAAAACCAGCACTGGGAAAGCTTTAATGTTGCTTCCTTAATTTACCTGCAGGACTGGCAGCAGATGGGTCCCAAATCTGCTGAGAAATCTGTGCAGGGCTTTGACGCAGCCTCTGTGCTCAGGTACAGTTTGGGAGCTTTGAAATGCCTGAAACCCTCCTGGAGCTGTCACAGGGAGCTGGCTGTGCTCACCCAGGGATCATCCAGCCTTGGTGGGCTCTGCAAAGATCCCAATAAAGATCCCTCATCTGCTTTCACTGTGGATTAAATTGTATTTTCTTCAGCTTCACAGCCCAGGAAACAGTGATGTAAGCATGGAGCACATGGGTTCCGTGCAGTGTCCGTGTCACAGGAGAAGGAAATCCAGCTCCAGTGGTGACCAAGAGGAGCAAAGTGCCAGATCTGTCACCAGTGCAGCAAACAGAAGGTCCACAAGAAGATCACAGATTTCTGCTCTGCAGATGGTCAAAGCAGAATGATTTAAGTGATTAATGGTTTGGAGAGAGGGAGTTAAACACAAATATTGGATGAAATATTTTGGCTACTGCGAGTGGGAGTTGGGTTTACTGTTGGTGCATGATGGAAACATGTAAACATGGGGAAGGGGAGGAAGGTTTTTGGAGGATCCAGACTGGAATAATAAAAAATAACCAGGAAGGTTAAAGAATGTGCATATTTTTGCGTTGTCCCTTTTATACTTGGGAAATGAGGAGAGAGTTTAGGGCTCTTTTTCAAAGCTGCAGCTCTGACCCTTTGCCTTGGGGAGAGGAGGAAATTAGAGGCTTTAAAGAGAGTCCTGCACGTCCTCCCTGGTTGCTCCTGTGAAGCTTTTGCTGGAGTTAAAACCAGTTTCCTCATCTGGGTGGAGGGGACATGTGGTAGCAAAGGTTCCCAGGTGGATTTTCTGAGTGTTAGTGCTTCCAGGACGGGTGATATTTGCCATTTCAGCTGGGTGCTCAGGCTGGCAGCGTTCACCAGACCTGTTGGCCTGGCACAGCCGCGCTAAAGCCTCATTTGGAGTTTGCTGAGGTGTCCTAGATAACTGATCTCCAGTTTGCTATTTTAAATGCTGTAGCATGAAATATTGAGTAGGAAATGTGATGGGTGGCAGAGGAGCTGCGCAGAGCTGCTGCTCTTCCCAACCTGCGGCAATCCTTGGAGCTCCACAGGGAAGGGAATGTGGAGCACCCCCCGTGTTTCTGGTTCACTGGTGATGTTGTGGAAAGGGTGATGGTTCCTTCCTGATTCCCTCTCTCTGATTAGTGTTTGTCATGAAGTTTTCTGTTCGCTGGATTTATCATGTTTATTCAGTGGCGAGTTTCAGGAGCCAAAGAGTGAACTCATGGCGAGCATTCCCGAGGGATGGGCAGAAGCTGGAGAGTTCCTGTTTGCATTTCTTTCAAATACAATGTGCAGATAATTTCTTAGGATGGTTTTCTTAAACCATGTGTCTCGGTTATAAAAAGCATTTCCTGAATCTCTCAGTGAGTTGCTCAGTTGCTTTTTTGGACGTCGATTCATAGAGAGAGGAATTGCAGCGTTTCTCTCTGTTGAGGGTGATTCAATCCAAAATTTTTTTGGAGAGCTTGTGAAATCAGGGACAAGTCATCAGGCCAGGATGTCTCGTTCTATTAATTAGAATGGAAGACTCTTACATTTGCACCGTGTGTGAGGAAACAGTGATTTATAGCTAACGGATGCTCTGCAGGCAGCAGCATTCCATCTGCTACGAATTTTCCCATTGCATTTCATGAAAAACCTCGGGAGAAGCCTCACACCTGTATTTCTCATCTTGAATCATGTGCTGGGTTGTTACTCTTGCCTGATATTTGGAGTAAAATGCCTGTTTCCATCAGTTTGTGTTCTTTTCAAACTTCAAAGCCGAGAGTTTGTGAAACACCACTTGAAGTAAACATAGGCAGGACGTAAGTTTAAGTTACACTGAGTTTATACCAAAGATAGTAACGTAATAGTAACATAACTTTCCTTGCTGTGAGCAATCACCTTGTTTTATTTAGTGTAACTTAAGCCGATAAAAAGAAAAAGGAAATTAAAAAAACCCTTAAAAGTTTTAGCGCTTCTCTGCCAACATAAACTCTTTCTAATTCTTGTTGACTTGAGAATTGCTGATGCAAACTAGGTCTTCCTGGCCTCTGAATTCCACAGGGATGGGAGCCCACAGAGCCTCCAGGGCATCCATTAATACATTTTACGGACCCAGGATTCCAGTTCCTGCCTGAGCGATCGGTGACGGAGCCTCTCGGAATTGTTCCCCAGCAGTCAGAAGCAACCTGGCTTTCACCAGCTCCATGTCCCTAGGGAGCAAAAACAACCAGGAGGATTGAATCCCTGCCTGATAAAATTAGGTCTTCTGTAATCTCCCTCGGAACAGCCGGATGGCTGGCTGCCTTGAAAAACATATGTTTTAATGCAGGAATAATGCATTCCATTTAGGATGGCTGTGGCCGTGGGAGCTGGGTGACTGAGTGCACGGAGAGCTCCCATTTTGCCTCTGGGATCAGGACTAATGTCAAACATCAGGTCTAAAGTGCAGCAGTGGAAAAGATTTGTTTGGGATGTTTTTCCTGTCTTTTGCTCTTAGGAGAGATGTTGTTCCTGTGGCTTAGTCCTAAAGGAGTTGGACAAGTGAGCCTTTTATTGGAGATAAAGCATAAACTGCAAAGATGAGTCAGTGTTTGTATTCCTGGATTTCAGCTCACTGCTGAAATTGAGAATTTTACTTGAGAACACTGCTGTTCCTCTAATAGAGGTTTATAATTCATTTCTCTGAGAGCAGCACAGGTAACTTTGGGAGGAAGTTCTGCTTTCTCCCTTTCACAGAGAGGAACACCCAGCACACACCCGATGCTGTGTGTGTAGGACAAGCCAGGGGAGCTTTTGGAAGTTCTAGGTTTGGAACATATGAGCAAAGGAAGTTCTGATGGGACACTTGGGTTGCCATAAATTGGAAGGATGTGATCAAAGAAGGGAGTGAGACAGCAGAAAAAATCGAGGGCTGGAAGATTTGGTTTCAGGCCCTGTCCCTGTGTGATTCCAGAAAGGGCTGTCAGGTGAGGACGTGCCTGAAGGAGGTTTGTGTTTCCTTTAATGGATCAGCTCTTCATTTTGGGGGCTAATGCATCTACGAGGAGCCATTTCAGTTGGAAGCACCTTTTCTGGGAATGCTGTGATTGCTCCCTGAGAACAGCAGCAGGGTACCTCAGGGGTGGCCCGATACCCCTGCTTGCTCTGCCTGCTGCTTGCATCTCAATTTTCCCTGTTATTTCAAGTGTGCACTTCTGTCTGATCCCAGAGAGGAGCTGACCAGCCAGAAGAAGCCCCGAGGAGGGGAAGGAGGCTTTGAAGTTTTGTGCTCCCTTTCTAGCAGGAGGTAAGAGCAGGGTTAACAGTTGTCCAAGGTCACTCTGGGCCGTGGTGTGAGGAAGGCTCTGGCCATTCCTGCTCTGACATCCCTGCTCACAATGTGCATTGTCACTGCGGCGGGGACAAGGAGAGTTCCTCCAGGAGCTGGGAAGTGACATGGCAAATTCCAGGCTGTGATTATTCACCCTGTGATGGGGAGTGGGGTCAGGGCGTCAGGTGATCAGAGTGGGAGATGAAAGTCCCTGATCCTCTGCGGTGCTGGTAGAGAATAAACAGATCTGCAGTTATTAAACTCTGCAGCCTTTTTTTTCCCCTTAATTGAATACAAGTGGAAAATGCCTATTAAAGGTGCTCCATTTCTGGCATTCAGGAAATTGCTGAGAGTCCCATGGGGTGTTGGAGCAAGGTCCTGATGGCATCTGCAGGGCTGCTCGTGGTGTGTGGTGGGGAAAGGGGAGAACACTTCAGATGTTCTGCATCTCCAGGCTGGAAAAAAGCACCTCTGTTGTGTTGTGTGTCCTTGGGAGCTGCACCCAGGTTTCAGAACAAAGCCCTTGGCAGCAGCGTTGGCTCAGGCTGCTCTCACCTCGTGGCACCTCACTCTTTCCATTCGGGGAGCTCAGGTGCTCCGCCAAAAGCCGTGAACTTTGGCAAACTGGAGAGGGAACAGGGTGAAACCTTTAGGAATCTAAGCTGTATTTCTTAAGAAAATACCAAAATTTTCACTGCATTTCATTGAAAGAACCAAATTATAAATTATTTTGGGACAGTTTTCTTGGGCTTTTGTGTCAGTCCTGGCAAAATACTGAATGTGAGACTGAAGCCCCTTGTGTTAGAAAAAGGAGATCTCCAAATGGCCAAGTGCTCGTGCAAATGTTTTTTGAGACTGAGACCTGTGTTTATTTTTAGGGCAGAAACTTTAAGTGATCCCTTGTGGATTAAAAAAAGAACAATTCTTATTGTAACTGGAATGAAAACCTCCATTCTTACGCAATTTGGGGTTGGAAATTGCCGCAGTGAAAAGGGGGAAGTGTTGTTATTTTGAGTTCCCAAGCAGGAAGAGGGGGAGATGCACAGGGTGAGGTGAGCAGCTCGGACACAGTGCAGGGGACACCAGACCCTCTGTGGCTGAGGGGATTTGTCACTCACACTGTGACATTTCCAGTCTGATTACCAGGGAGTGGATGTCTCACCCTGCTGCATGTTCAGGAAGCTTTTCCGTGATCCTGATGGTCAGGTTGAGTTGACCATGATATAAACCTGCTGTATTTGTGGGATTTCTCCTCTCTGCTTTAAATTTTCCAAGTCCTCCTTGAAGATGTCCTGATTTTAAAAAGACGTGTGGTGCAGAAAGAAGTCAATTACTGAGTCCCAAATAGGGAGAATTGTGGATGAAGGCGAAGCAAATGAGTCAGATACAAATAATCCTATTAATGTCTTGGCTGCAGCCACACCTAGAAACCTTGAGCAAACATTTCTGTGTAGTTATTCCTGTATTTGATACACTTTACTTGTTAAGTCCTGTTTTAAAATTGCAGCATGTAAAAATTGTGTAGGGCCAGTTGCCATTAGTGTTTAGGACTTGGGAACATTGCTTTAGTCATTTTAACCACAAGCACAGAGACCTGAGTTTATTTGCTCTCGTATTTCCCCAAAATCACAAAAAAATCTGTAACCTTGGAGCTGGTGTTGCCTTGCAAGGCTTTCAAGGCAATTTGTTTTGCAGTAGGCCTTCAAAAAAAATCTCAGGCAAGAAAAGCAAACAGGAAGATGTAATTACCCTTTGCCTTTTGTGTATCAAATCCTTGTTCATTGGACAGAGCTTTGGTAAAACACTTTTAGAAGTAGCTGTAGCATGGAAGCTGTAAGGAAAAGCACCTGGATCCAGCTAAGTCATACCTGATGTTCCTGTGATTCCTGTCCTGTGTCTTAGGGGGTAATTACTCACCTCATGGTGTGGGTCTCCTCTCTTTTATGGTGGATAAGCTGATTTTTAATAAATCTGAACAAAGCCGTTTTTCCAGGTGTGACTTTAAGAAAAAAAGAACATTTGGACCTTTTTCCTCCCTGCCTCCTCTGGTTCCAACTCTGCTGTAGCTCCTGTACAGGGGGGCTGAAATTCCCCTTGTTACCTGTGGCTGTTGCTGATTTTGAAGTGTTAGTACCAGAGGTCGGGGTTTGGATTTTGGTTCCTGTCCAGACACATTCTGTTTGCTTCGCTCTGTTCTCCTGCACTGCCTGCTCTCCTCTGGGCTTTGTTCTGGGAAATGGGATCCTCTGGCACCAGAGGGTTGCAGGGATTTGTGCTGCACACCACAATCCTTCCCTGCAGGATTCCCATTCCCGTAGGGATCCTGCTCAGCTCTCGGCGTGCAGCGGCACAGCTGACGGTGCCCAACCCGCTCACTTCCCTGTGGGATGTGGAGGTGATTCCTGCTGTTGAACTCGATGGGAAAAGACAAATGGAATTCCAGGTTTATGTACTGGCAGCTCTCAGGGATGTATTTATGGAGGCTCACACTCATCAGCGTCGAGTCTGCAGCAAAGGTGATGTTTTTTCTTTCTCACCTTTCAGATATTTTATTGGATTCAGCAAAGCACAAGGGAGGGAGACACAGAATAAGGGGGTGATGGTCATAAAAAGGTTCTGCAGGATGCCAGAATTGGCGTCTTCTCCTAGAAAAAGAATTACTTATGTTCAGTTGTTTAAAATGGCAGAAGACCTTCCTGGGAATGTTTGAAACGACAGACCAAGTGAAATGGAGTGAAACAGAGGTGGTGGGCAGCACTGCAGGCTCCTCTGCCAGCAGAGGCACAATGATTTGGGCAGAAGGATAAAAGGAGAGAGTCGGCTGGAGAACTGGGGAGGAGAAAACAGTCTTCTGTGAGAGTTGAGTTTGGCTTCAGGTGTGGAGGCTCTGACCCTGGTGCAGCCAGGAGCGTGTGCGTGGCTTTCTGGTGCTCCCACCCTGCAGTGGCAACCTTGGGGCTGTGCTGGTGCAGCTGCTCCTGGTTTGGATGCAGGTGCAAAGAAATTCACAGTATTGCAGTGGAATCCTTGACACCATGAGAGGAGTCTGTAAAATAGCCCTAGAAAGGGAGAAGGAAAGGAACTAGCAAAGCAGAGAAACCCAGGAAATGTCAGAGCTGTTTTTTTCTGTAATTCTGCTGTCAGGAAGAGCTATTTCAGAATAGTTTTCTGTGGGTGAAGTGTGACAAGAAGTCCCCAAGAGGTAATGTCACAC
This sequence comes from Chloebia gouldiae, assembly GCA_003676055.1. Lineage (NCBI taxonomy): Eukaryota > Metazoa > Chordata > Aves > Passeriformes > Passeridae > Chloebia > Chloebia gouldiae. The sequence goes on along the minus strand of QUSF01000220.1, from coordinate 66,371 downwards.
TGGGGTAAGCTTGCAGTCGTTGGATTGTTTCCACCATTCAAAGAGAACGTTTGAAGCTGTTTCATGGATTCTTAGTTGAAAGGTGCATTTCTGCTCCTTCAGCACATTCTGCCTCGAGCAGTTGCAGACAGATCTGTGTCTTAACTCACTAAACCAGTTAATGGTGGAGCTCTGAGCACGTTGTCTGCCTCTCCTGTGACACTGTTGGGCATGCCAAGGAGAAGGACTGTGCTGGCTGCTGCAGGGATCTCCCTCGCCGAGGGGAAAAGCTGACTTGGGTTTCCTGTGCTGTCCTTTGCCTCTGATTGTGCCGGGTGCGAATTCAAAGCCACCTCTCCTTATCTGGGGATGGAAGCACTTCTGAAGAGGAAGAAGGCAGCAAGGCCGGGCAATGTGCCAATTGCTCCAAGCCTTTGTTAGAGATTAAATGAAACCCGAGTCCCTTTGGGCACTGCTGCATCCCCAGGGCCTTCCTTGGCCTCTCTGGGAGGGAGGTGAAGGCTTGGAAGTGACCACACGCTTCATGTCAGTGTCCATTAGCTCCCGAGGCCTTGTTGGTGTCTGAATTTGAAGATCTTGTGTTGAATTCTCAGGATTTTCCTCCTGTGGGTCTGTCAGGAGAGCACTGACTCCATCCAGTGAAACCAGATCATGGGGAAGGATCTTCTGCGTGGAACTGGTCCCCTCTGGAACATCTGGGCCCACATGTTCCCTCTGCTCCCAGGGCAGGACCTGTCTCCTCTGGTCAGGCTGCCTTAGCTGCAGCCTCTGGGACGTGCTGCTTTCTCCATGTGATAAATTCCTCATTCTCAGCTTGCTGCATGCAGAAGTAAAAAGGAGAGACGAGCTCAAGTATCCAAATAAACGTCAATTTTAAACAAGTGCAACCAAGCAAATTGAAAATGGGCAAGATTTCATGTTCGGATCTTTACTGTTCCTTTTCCTCCGCATGAAAAGAAGATTTTGGAGTGATTCGTGGCTGTCATGCCAGGCTTCTCAGCACTGTCTGTCAGTTGAGCGGTTGATTTTGACAGCCTGCACTTCTGAGCCAGGGCTTTTTTTTTTTTTTTTGTTCCTCTTTTAAAGCTTTTAACATGAAATATTCAGTCCTGCCCTGGTGCCGTGACCACAGCGTTGGGTTGTGAGCACATCCTGCTTTTGTGGCTTCTGCGTGGTTGTGTATTTTCATGGAATTGGAGACCACCTGCCTGTGACCTGGCAGTCCCAGAAGGAATTTTGTTGTGTCTTCCTCCAGCAGAATGAGGGCTAGAGGAAACAGCTCTCCAGAGTTTCCTGGGTCCACCTGAGGTACTGCAGCCTGCAGGTCAGTGCTGTGTCTGGTAGGAAGATCTCAGCTGGGATTCTCCAAGAAATTAATTTCATTTCTGTGTTTTTTATACAGCTCTGTGTCGTGTTTGTAGAATCCCAGTGCTAAGAAAGAAATAATCCTGTTGTGCAAGCGATGTTGGAGAGAAGTGGTTGTTTTATTTCCCAAACATCATCATTTCTCTTGAGAGACTGTTACGTGGCGTGGCATGAATTTTACTTCTGTGAAACACATGGAGTCAGCAGAGAAGTCTTGGAGAACAAATTGGAGGGCAGGGATCCAACCCGGAGCTGTGTCCGCAGTCCGTCTCTTTCAGAGGTTTTTGCTTAATTGCAGATTTTCTATTTGGTTGTTAATCCTTTAGTTTCTCTTTCTTGGCAGAATATTTCATCTTAAATTATAACTGTCAACACATCCTTAGCCCTTCCTGCCCCTCCAGCCCCTAATTGTGAGTGCTGTCTGTGGTGCTTTGCTGTAAAAGGCTGTGGTGTTTGCAGCTGAAAGCAAAGCCTGCTGTGAATATCATATTTTATCCAAAAGACACAAGCAGCTCCCCATTAATATTATTACATCGACACCCTGGTTTTATAAACAGTGGAATGTTCTGTGGAATGGTTGTTATCCTGTGATTATGGCTCCATTAGGCACAGGAACAGATGGTTCCTGTCCAAGTACTTTTTATGTTGTCATTTCTAGCAGGAATAAAAGGGAATGTTGAATTTTCATCTCTTCGGTGGTGAGGCTGGAAAGGTCACACAGGCTGTGCTGGAGGAGCTCCTGTTAAAGTGAGGCTGAGAGACCAAGTAGGAAGTGAACTGGAATTATGGAATGGTGTGGGTTGGAAGAGACCTTAAAGCTCATTTCCTTCCACCCTGCTTCCATGGACACCTTCCACTCTCCCTGGTTGCTCAGACTGGCCTTGAACACTTCCAGGGGTGGGGAAGGGTGTGGAATGGACTGGAGCAGGGACAGAGCACACGGATGCTGGAGTGGGTTGTAGGTCAGTGCAGCAAGGCTGCAACTGGGATGGTCCTCAGATGGGTAAACCACCGTGTCTGCAGGTTTGGAAGAAATGGGTTCCTCAGGCAAACCACCATGTTCTGTAGGGTCTGGAGGCTTGGGAGAGGTGGGTTCCTCAGGGAAACCACCGTGTTCTGTAGGATCTCCAGGGTTGGAAGTGGTGGGGTCCTCAGATGGGCAAACCACCGTGTTCTGTAGGATCTCCAGGTTTGGGAGAGGTGGGTTC